>MU730784.1:25228-57441 GCA_026770625.1 Nicotiana glauca
ATTTTTAAACATTCTGCTCAGCCCAGGTCCGCCCTTCTTTGCGTTCGCGGTCTCCCGCTCGCGTTCGCGAAGGCTAGTCACCCAGACCTTCGCGTTCGCATACAAGGCCTCGCGTTCACGTAGGCCAAAGACCCCAGGCCCACCTTTTCCTTCTACGCGTTCGCGATCCCCTCCTCGTGTTTGCGTAGCAGCTCAGCCCGCCCCTCCGCGTTCGCGACTTCCTCTTCGCGTTCGCGAAGGCCAAAAACTGAAGCCTCCCATTTTCCTCTTCGCGTTCGCGATACTTGCTTTGCATTCGCGAAGAAGGAAATCAGATACGAGCAACCAACAACTGTTTTTAACCCAAATTCGATCCGTTAACCATCCAAAATCTATTCGAGGCCCCCGAGACCCCAACCAATCACACCAAACAGTCCCATAACACATTACGGACTTGCTCTAGGCCTCCAATAAGATCAAACAATGCTAAAACCATGAATCGACCTCCAATCCAAGCTTTATGAACTTTGAACTTTCCAACTTCTACTTCCGATGTTTAAACCTATCAAATCCTGTCCGATTTATCTCAAATTTTGCACACAGGTCATATTTGATATTATGGACCTACTCCAACTTCCGGAATCAGATTCCGACCCCGATATCAAAAAGTCCACTTCCGGTCAAACTTCTCAAAAACCTTCAAATTTCTATCTTTAGCCAATTGGCTTCAAAATGACCTACGGACCTTCGAATTCACTTTCGATCGCGCTCCCAACTCTAGAAATCACAATACGGAGCTACTCCCAGTCTCAGAATCCCAAACGGACATCGATAAAGCTGAAATACACTTCAAGCCAAACTTAAGAAGTTCCTTCTAAAATGCTAACTTCCACAATAGGCGCCAAAACGCTTCCGGGTTATCCAAAACCCAATCTGAGCATACGCCCAAGTTCGAAATCATCATACGAACCTGATGGAACCTTCAGATCCGGATTCCGAGGTCTTTTACTCAAAATTCCAATCCTAGTTCATTCTTTCAACTTTAAGCTCCTCAAATGAGAATTTTCATTTAAATTTAACTCCGATCTTCCTGAATTTAAATTTCGACCATACGAACAAGTCACAATACCTGAAATAAAGCTGCTCATGGACTTAGACTGTTGAACGACGTGCTAGGGCTCAAAACGACTGGTCGGGTCATTACAACTTATTTAATAATTTTTTTAAATACATATACATGGTGCGATCTAACTTCTACCAAGTTTAAACTTCGGATGAACCAATAAGAAGTATGCTAAATCCATAGTGATTAATGACAGTGTTGCAACTGTAATGACCCGGCCCGTTGTCTCATGTATTACAGACCTATTTTCCCCAATTATTGCTCCTTCATGTTCCATTATTGTCATCGGGTAAGTTAGAGTCGAATTGGATTGGTTTGGATAGGAAGTGAGACACTTAGTCTCTTTAAGGAAGGCTAAGTTTGGAAAAGTCAAACGGATGTTGACTTATGAGTTAGAGGGCTCGGATGTGAATTCCAGTGATTCGTTTAGTTTCGGGAGGTGATTTGTGACTTAGGAGCGTGATCAGAAGTGATTTTGGAGTTTTGGTGTAGAATTAGGCTTGAATTGGCGAAATTAGTTTTGGCGAAATCCGGTTGATAGGTGAGATTTTGATCCGAGGGTCAAAATGGAATTTCAAAAGTTGAAGTAGCTCCGTTAGTTGATTTTGGATATGTGCGCAAAGTTTCAGGTCATTCGAAGGTGTTTTGGTTGGGTTTTTGATCGAATGTGCAATTCAAAAGTTTTTAAGAAACTTAGGCTTGAATCCGATGTGATTTAATGGTTTTAGCATTGTTTGATGTGTTTTGAGGATTGGAACAAGTTTGAATGAGGTGTTAGGATGTGTTGGTGTTTTTGGTTGAGGTCCTGGGGGCCTCAGGGTGAGTTCGGGTGATTAAACGAGAGTTTTGAAGTTTTTGCTGCAAGTTCATTTTTGTTGTCATCTGGTATTTCCGCTTCTGCAGAAATGGACTGCAGAAGCGGTTCCATAGAAGCGGTTCTGCAGAAGGGGGTAATGGAGTGCAGAAGCGATTTTCATGTGGAGATGAGAAGTTCTGCAGAAGCAGAACATGGTTCGCATTAGCGGGTCCGCATGAGCAGACATTTAGCCGCAGAAGCGGTTTTGGCGATCCGCAGAAGTGGGATCCTAGTCGCATAAGCGGAAGCTGGATTTTTAAATGAAGACCGCAGAAATGGGGTTTTGGCCCAAAAGTGTTTCCGCATAAGCGGAAGCGGGACCGCAGAAGTGAAAACGACTGTGGCAGAAGGGGTTTAAATGTTACATTTCATTCGCGAGAAAGAGGTAGTTTCCACCATTGTTTAGCGACTTGGAGAGCTTTGGGAGAGAATTTTTGAGGGTTTTGACTGAGAACTGATTGGAGGTAAGTCCCTTGGCCTAATTTCAAGTTTATGGTGGAATTAACATGTAGGGCTTGAGATATTCTCAGTTAAAATTGGAATTTGGAGGGTCAAATGGACTCCAATTTTGGTAAATTTGTTATGGCAGACTCATGGCGAGACGAGGTTTTCGGTGATGTAAATTTTGTAATTTTTGAGGTGAGAAACGTACTCTATGATGAGTACGGGGTTGTTTGTGATTGGGGACCACGACTTAATCCGTCCCAAGTGATGTTCATACTGTGTTCTTGACTAGAGATTGATTGGTAATCATCCTACTTGTATTTTATGAATATATTTGGGCTTTGTGTCAATTACTTGAATCCTTTAGGTATTATTATCACTATTTCCATGATACTTAGCATGTTAAATGATTTCAGTCCTGAGTTAAACACTGTTTTGAAATGCCCAGTCATACTTCTAAGGTTTCAAAACTTAAACCACATTTTCTGATGTTTGAAGCTGAGAGCTATTACTTGACATCGCTCTAGTGGCTCACTTGCATATTCAGGACTGAGTATGGATCGGGCTACACGCCACAGCGATGTGATGATGATATTGTGCTTGGGCTGTAGGAGCCCCTCCGGAGTCTGAACCCCCACAGTGAGCGCGTGTACCTAAATATATCGGGCTGCACGCTGCAGCGGTCATGTGAATTGCATTGCATTCATGCATTGATATTTATTTGATCTACCTGTCATTGTTTTGTTGCTAATTCACCGTTAATTATGTTGAATTGCTGGTTATAGCTTTACATTGTGGTATTTTGTGAATTTTTATCTTCAGTCATTATATATGCCTATTACTCACTGAGTTGGAGTACTCACTTTACTCCCTGCACCATATGTGCAGACAGAGGTGTTCCGGAGGCTTAGTAGCGTTGTTGCTGCTCTCCAGATTATCTCAGGAGTTGTTGAGGTAGCTGCCTGGCGTCCGCAGGACCCGACTCCTCCCTTTATCTCTTTTGATTTCGCATCCTAGACTCTTCTATGCTTCGATTTTGCTACTCAGTTGTATCAGTGGCTCTAAACTCGTGACCCCATATCTGTTGGGAGTTGTTTTGATATTTATTATGGTTTCTGCATTATTTCTATTTACTATCGGATTATTAATCTTGTTAACTGCTAAATTGACTCAATTAACTGGTAATGAGATTCCGTACTGGAGTTGAGAGTTTTCAAATGGTCGGGCTTGCCTAGCAATTGTGTTGGGTGCCATCACGACCGGGATTGGGGTCGTGACAGCAACAAAAAAAGGAGATCTCGAGTTCGAGCCATGGGTATGAAGTTGTATTTGTTAGGGAGATTTACTTATTGTGATATTGTAGTTAATTAGTGGTCACTTAGTTGAGGGACTTATTTGTACACAATAGAAGTTAGAGAGCTTTCTTATTATTTAGGGGGTTATGTTAGTTGTATATAAACACTGTATAGTCAGTTATTCAGTTATGAGAAAATATTTTCCTTTCCTAGTAGAGCTTCTTCTCGATTCTTCTTCTCCAAGCCTCTCTCGAGATATTCTAACATGGTATCAAACCAGGAGATTAATTTGTGATAATTCCTTAGCTCGTTCTGCTAATTCGAGAATAGAATTTCTCTATTTTCTCCTCTTTTTAGTTGATCACATTTTCCCCAATTTATGCAAATTCAAAGTTTTTTTTCTCTTCAAAGTGGTTAACAATGGCGGAAGAGAAGATAGATCACACTCATTCACTTTACCTACAACCATCGGATACACCGATCTTGGTGTTAATCACAATTGAAATCACTGACTTGGAGAATTATGCGTTGTGGAGTAGATCGATGCAACTAACATTGAAACGGAAGCAGAAATTAGGTTTTGTTAGAGAAACCTACACGAAAAGTTCATTTGAAGATGCACTTCATGAGGAGTGGAAAACATACAATGCAATTGTGCATTCTTGGATCATGAATTCCATATCAAAGGAGCTGTTGAGCGGAACTATATATGCCTTCAATGCCCACGCTACGTGCGAGGACCTAAAGGAAATCTTTTACAAGGTTGATCGAGTTAGAATATTCCAATTACATCATGAAGTCTCAAAATTATCACGAGGAGGAGGCACTGTAGCAGTATATTTCACTAAATCGAAAGACTTATGGGCAAAATATGATGTTTTGGTGCCTTCACTAAACTGTGGATGCCCAAAATCAAAGGAACATGTTGTTGTCGCTACTGTGTTAAAACCCAAAAATTAGAAAATTTGTTAGAAGAAATTAAAAAACTGTAAATGAT
Source organism: Nicotiana glauca (assembly GCA_026770625.1). Lineage (NCBI taxonomy): Eukaryota > Viridiplantae > Streptophyta > Magnoliopsida > Solanales > Solanaceae > Nicotiana > Nicotiana glauca. The sequence goes on from MU730784.1 coordinate 29,923, forward strand.
AAGAAGTATTCCGAGTCCACATTTTCCTTGTGCGCCCTTAAGGAATTTTAACCCCCTCATGAATGGAGAAAAATCACACTTGCGAATTTGAAAGAGAAACTGCGAAGTAGAATGCAGGAGTTTTAGAAGGAAGTTTGATATTTTTAAGTGTGTGAAAAGGAAGCCATGCCTTGGAATTTATAGGCAATTGTCGGAAGAGGTGTAATGTCTGTTCATAATGTGAACAGATATTTGAAAGAAAGAGGTGTTTATTCAAAAGGAAAAACCAACGTTCAGCATTTTGAATTACAGTTAATGCCGTTAATGAACTGACTGGCACTTAATTAATTCTTAAATAATTAATTAAATGAACTTTGTCAAAAATTTAATCTCATCGATCGATCATTTGACAAATCCAAATCCAAATCCGAAGCCGAAGCCGAGCCGAGCGACGACGACGACGACGACGACGACGACGACGACGACGCGAGGCTTCATTACCTTCAACTCCTTTTAAGAGCTATAAGAAGTGATCCTATATTTATACACATAAGTGTAGTTTTCCCTCACCAATGAGGGACAAAGTTTATTTGAAAAAGCACACTTGATTAAAATTTTCCAGATTTTCATTTCCCTCCATTTTATTTTCCACCAATTTCCAATTCACACTTCTAGTCTTTAAAGCCCGATGGCTTAAAGTCCAACAATCCCCCACATGAATGGGAATGAATGTAACAAGAAAGAACTTAGATGAAAGCTGTGTGATTTGCAAGTAAGGATTAATTGCATCTGGATAAGCAGGTTTCCCTTTGAACTTTCCGTAGTGAGCATATGTCGGATATACTTGGTCAATTAGTAGATTTGATATCTTTGAACTGTTGAACTTTAGCGTATACCTAGACAATCATATGTCACACAACCAACCCTTAACCGTCTTTTGGTTCTCATGTTGTGTTCATTTCAGCCATGAACATCGCCTGGTTTCATAAGTGCGTAGAGAATTGGCCTTATAGAATTCTCATTGAAGCGGCTTCCATTTCACACTTACATAGGTGATTCCTAAACGTGTAATCCTTTATATTGACACTATTTGATAAATACCACATCAAAGTTCGGTAATCATTAAAGAACGTGTAAAGTTCTATCCTTGTTACTGAACATTGTCTTCATCACGAGAAGGGACCAAAGATTTCACTTTGAAAATGTTGAACCGGTCAATCACAACTTTGTTTGAGCTCCTTGAACCTAGATCTCGGAATATCCAAAATTCTAGGTAGAGTTACCGCCATGATGACTTTTCCTCGCCTATAGTCCCATTCCCTTAGATGATTTCTTAACTCCCGCTCTAGTTAGGTCTTTTGTAAGCAGATCCGCCACATTATCCTTTGATCTTACATAATCAATAGTGATAATTCCACTATAGAGTAGTTTTCTAACAATTTTATATCTTCGTCGTATATGACGAGACTTTCCGTTATACATAAAGCTCCATGCATGTCCTATTGCAGCCTCACTATCGCAATATATGCATATAGGAGCCAAAGTTTTGGCCAGAACGGAATGTCTTCTAAAATATTTCGAAGCCATTTAGCTTGTTTGCCAATGTTATCCAGAGCCATAAATTCTGATTCCATTGTAGAGCGAGCGATGCACGTCTGTTTGGAAGATTTCCAAGATACTGCTCCTCAACCAACAGTAAAAACATATCCACTTGTGGACTTTGTTTCTGTTGAGCTGGTTATCAAATTCGCATCACTATATCCTTCAAAACTGCAGTATATTTATTATAGCGGAAAGTGTGGTCTTGGGTATATTCCAAATATCCCAGAACTCATTTCATTTCCACCCAGTGATGTTTGTTGGGATTACTTGTGAATCGACTAAGTTTACTTATTTCACAAGCTATATCGGGACATGTACAGTTCATGATATACATTAAGCTTCCCAACACATGAGCATAATCCAATTGAGACGTGCTTTCACCTTTATTCTTTACAAGATGATGGTTTAAGTCAATTGGAGTTCTTGCACTTCTAAATTCCAAGTGTTTGAAATTTTCAAGTACCATTTTCCCGTAATATGATTGAGACAAAGCCAGACCCTGAGGAGTCCTCTGGATTTTAATTCCTAGAATTATATCGACAACTCCTAAGTCTTTCATATCAAACTTACTAGCAAGCATACACTTAGTTGCTTGAATGTCGACAATGTCTTTTCTCATTATTAACATATCATCAACATATAAGCAAACAATGACTATATGATTTGGAACGTTCTTAATGTAAATACATTTATCACATTCATTAATTTTAAGGCCATTTGACAACATTGTTTGGTCAAATTTCGCGTGTCAATGCTTGGGTGCTTGTTTTAGTCCATAAAGGGACTTAACAACACACACCTTATTTTATTTTCCTGGAACCACAAACCTTTCAGATTGGTTCATGTAAATTTCTTCCTCTACATCACCATTTAAGAAGGCTATTTTTACATCCATTTGATGGATTTGAAGACCATACACGACGGCTAACGCTATTAGCATCGAATGGATGTAATTCTTGTTACCGGTGAGTATGTGTTAAAATAGTCAAGACCTTCTCGTTGTCTAAATGCTTTGATAACAAGTCTTGCCTTGTATTTGTCAATAGTGCCATCGTCTTTCATTTTCTTCTTGAAAATCCATTTAGAACCCAAAGTTTTGTTACATGGAGGAAGATCAACCAATTTCCACGTGTGGTTGCTCAATATGGATTCTATTTCACTATTGACAACCTCTTTCTAATATTGTGCTTCTGAGAAGACATTGCTTCCTTGAAGGTTCGAGGCTCAGTTTCTAGCCGAAAATTCAGAAAATCTGGACCGAATAAAGTAAATATTCTTTGACGTTTACTTGTTCTAGGATTTTTCTCATTAGGCATACCATCTGTTTTTTCCTCCCGAGGTCGTTTTTACTTTTGGTAGGACAATTCACTTTCCTTTTTATATGGATAAATAGTTCCAAACAATTCAGCATTATATGATTCTATTATCGTATTAACTTGGATCTCAGGATTTTCTTATTTATGAACTAGAAAACGATATGCCTTGCTATTGTTTACATATCCAATAAATACACAATCAACCATTTTTGGTCCTATCTTAACCCTTTTAGGTTAAGGAACTTGTACCTTAGCTAAACACCCCCACACTTTGAAGTATTTCAAGCTGGCTTCCTTTCTTTCCATTTTTCATAAGGAATGGATTGTGTTCTACTTTAGGTACATGGTTGATTATTCGGTTAGCTGTAAGTATAGCTTTCCACCACATGTTATGTGGTAAACCAGAACTTATCAACAACGTATTCATCATTTCTTTTAGTGTTCGATTCTTTCTCTCCGTAATTCCATTAAATTGTGGGGACTAAGGGGCAGTTGTTTGGTGAATAATGCCATTTTCCAAACATATTTCTTCAAAAGGAGATTCATATTCGCCACCCCTATCACTCCTTATCATTTTGATCTTCTTGTTTAGTTATGTTTCAACTGCATTCTTGTATTTCTTGAAAGCATCAATTTCTTCATCTTTACTATTAAGTAAATAAACATAGCAATATCTTTTACTATCGTCATTAAAAGTAATAAAATACTTTTTCCCACCGCGAGATGGTGTTGAATTCATGTCGTAAATATTTGTGTGAATTAAATCTAAAGGACTTGAATTCCTTTTAACAGACTTATAAGGATGCTTAGCATACTTTGATTCCACACATATTTGATATTTGGAATTAATGCAATCAAATTTTGGCAATACTTCTAAATATATAATTTTTTGCAATGTTTTGAAGTTGACGTGACCTAGGCGTGCATGCCATAAAGTGTTTGACTCAAGTAAGTAAGAAGAAGCATTAATTTTATTGATAGGAACTGCTATTAAATTTAGATTAAAAAGGCCCTCATTCAGGTAACCTTTTCCTACATACACATCATTCTTACTTAGTACAACACTATTAGAAGCAAAAATACATTTGAATCCATTCTTGACAAGAAGTGAGGTAGACACAAGATTCTTGCGAATTTGTGGAACATGGAGAACTTGGTTTAGAGTCACAATTTTCCCGACGTCATCTTCAACGCAACGCAAACTTGCCAACTCCTTCAATTTTGGCTGTAGACGAATTTCTCAGGAACATTGTCTCGTCGAGTCCTGCGGGGGAATAGGAAGAAAATAACTCCTTGTTAGCACAAACATGGTAGGGGGTTCCAGAATCAATCCATCATTCTTTAGGATTTCCTACCAAGTTGAATTCAGACAACATGGCACACAAGTCCTCCATTTCTTCAATATTTTCAACCATGTTAGCTTGATTCTTCTTCCTTTTCTTTTGTACACCATTCTTTGGTGCACGACATTCCACGGCCCTATGTCCAGGCTTTTCACAGTTGTGGCAATTACCCTTGAACTTTTTCTTGCTTGGGTAATTCTTTGGTCCAGAAGCCTTCTTTCTCTTCTTATTTTGTGGCGCCTCCTCAACAATGTTAGCCCTTATTATTGTGGAGTTTCCACGTGACTTCTTTTCAGCATTTTTGTTGTCTTCTTCTATCCTCAAAGGAACAATCAAATCTTCAAGTGTCATCTCCTTACGCTTGTGTTTTAGATAGTTCTTAAAGTCCTTCCACAACGGAGGTAACTTATCAATGAAAGCGGTGACTTGAAAGGCCTCATTTATGACCACACCTTCAATAATAAATTCATAATTAATAACATGATAAATCTTATTAATAAAATTATTAATTCGGATTATACCTTCAGCAAGGAGGTCATGCACAATGACTTGTAATTGTTGGACTTGAGTTATGACTGACCTAGTGTCAACCATCTTGAAATCCAAAAACCTTGCAACCACAAACTTCTTAAGTGCGGCATCATCAGTCTTGTACTTCTTCTCAAGCTCATTCCATAATGCTTTTGAAGTTTCCATGACACTATAGACATGGTACAAGCTATCTTCCAAACAACTCAAAATGTAATTTTTGCATATGAAATCAGAATGTTTTCGTGCTTCAATTACAACAAATTGTTCGTCATCCGGAGTGCCTTCAGCCACGACCGGAGGATCCTCCTTGAAGAATCACTGGAAACTCAACGTAGTAAGATAGAAGAGCGTCTTTATTTGTCCAAGTTTGAAGTCAATACTGGAAAACTTTCCGGGTTTTTCTGCTGGTTCCATAGCATGAGCATGAGTTGAACGGCTCGACGAGGCAGCAACACTCGTAACAGTAGCACCCATTCCATTAGCATTAGTTTGGTCCTCATTTGCCATTTTTCTTTAAAGTTGGCAACAAACAAAAATTTCAAAATCAGTGAAGGTTTTATATCTTCAAACTGAATATAAAACCAAACATTCAAAATATAAACGGTGAAGTTTATTATATTCTTCAAACCGTATTTAAAATTTAATACCCCGATAAAGTTTTTATGTTCTTTAAACTGGAATAAAAAATATATCGGAGAAGAAAGCACCAAGGATTTAGTCTCCAAAGCAGTATACATAAATTAAAATTTATTTCAACAGAGAAACATTAATTAAAATTCTTTAAGCTTGTTGTAGATATTGTGTTAAAAAAAAATTAGAAAAGCTGTTAGAAGAAATTAAAAAGATGTAAATGATAAGAAGTATTCCGAGTCCACAATTTTCTTGTGCATCCTTAAGGAATTTTAACTCCCTCACGAATGGAGCAAAATCACATTTACGAATTTGAAAGAGAAACTGCGAAGTAGAATGCAGGAGTTTCAAAAGGAAGTTTTGTATTTTTCAGTGTATGAAAAGGAAGCCTTGCCTCGGAATTTATAAGCAATTGTCGGAAGAGGTGTGATGTCTGTTCATAATGTGAGCAGATATTTGAAAGGAAGAGGTGTCTTTTTAAAAGGGAAAACCAATGTTCAGCATTTTGGATTTCATTAAATTTCGTTAATGAATTGACAGGCACTTAATTAATTATTTAATAATTAATTAAATAAACTATGTCAAAAAATTAATCTCATCGATCGATCATTTGACAAATCCTAATTCGAAGCCGAAGCCGAGTCGAGCGACAACGACGGCGCGAAGCTTCATTCCCTTCAACTCCTTTTAAGAAATCTAAGAAGTGATCCTATATTTGTACACACAAGTGTAGTTGTCCCTCACCAATGAGGGACAAAGTTCATTTGACAAAGCTCACTTGATTCAAATTTTCCAAATTTTCATTTCCAACCAATTCCCAATTCACACTTCTAGTCTTTAAAGCCCAATGGCTTAACCTAATGGCTTAAAGTCCAACAATACCCCACATTAATGGGAATGACTGTAACAAGAATGAACTTAGATAAAAGCTGTGTGATTTGTAATTAAGGATTAATTGCATATGGATAAGTAGGTTTTCCTTTGAACTTTCCGTAGTGAGCATATGTCGGATATACTCGGTCAATCGGTAGATTTGATATCTTTGAACCATCGAACTTTAGTGTATTCCTAGACAACCATATGTCACAAAACCAACCATTAACCATCTTTTGGTTCTCATTTTTGTGTTTATTTTAGCCATGAACACCGCCTGGTTTCATAAGTGCGTAGAGAATTGGCCTTACAGAATTCTCATTGAAGCGGCTTCCACTTCACACTTACATAGGTGATTCCCAAACGTGTAATCCTTTAGTTTGACACTATTTGATAAATACCACATCAAACTTATTTAATTATTAAAGAACGTGTAAAGTTCTATCCTTGTTACTGAACATTGTCTTCATCACGAGAAGGGACCAAAGATTTCACTTTGACAATGTTGAACCGGTCAATCACAACTTTGTTTGAGCTCCTTGAACCTAGATCTTGGAGTATCCAAAATTCTAGGTAGAGTTACCACCATGATGACTTGTCCTCGGCCATAGTCCCATTCCCTCAGAAGGTTTCTTAACTCCCTCTCTAGTTAGGTGTCACGACCCCACTCCGCCCTCAGTGAACATGTCTTGATGGAACCTAGTCCCTATAATTAGGTAAGCCTAACAATGCGGAAAACAACATAGCTTGTGGAGTAATTAATTAAAACTGAACAACTAAAAGAAAACTGTATATAAATGCCGCTCGGCATATACAATCCAATAGCACAGAAGTCTACAATATCATCTCAAAACCCGAAAACTCACGGGACCACAAGCTAACTGAAAGTAATACATGGCTCCAACTCCTAAAGCAAAAGTACTAAAGGAAAAGCTAACTGCTAAAGCTAGAATAAAATAGAGACTCCTGGTCTGCGGACGCGGCAGATGTACCTCGAAGTCTCTGCTAGATCTCTCCTCCACGAGAGTGATACGCTTGAGATGAAGTACCTTGATCTGCACATGAAAAACATGCATAGAAGGGGCATAAGTACACCCCAGCGGTACTCAGTAAGTGCCAAGCCTAACCTCGGTTGGGTAGTGACGAGGAAAGGTCAGGGCCCTACTGAGGATAAATAATATAAATGAATTAACAGTATGAAAACAGGCAGTAATGATGAGTACAACAATGGAATAAGACAAGCTAAACAAAGCAATAACAATTACACAAGGAATGGAGTAAACACGGAATATGTACAACTCAATAGCAATGGTAACAATGAGGATCTCCCAAGATACCGTCCTGTAGTCCATTTTTTTATGAACTATCTACCGGATCTCCCGGGATACCATCCCATATTCCATCATATGTGTATGTCTGAAGCATCTCTCGAGATACCGTCCCATAGTCCAACTATCCATGTGCAGGGGGATCTATCAGGAATCTAACCCGCAGCCCCAAAGTAAATGTGTGGGGGGATCTATCAGGAATCTGACCTGCAGTCCCAAAGTAAATGTGCAGAGGGATCTATCGGGAATCGAACCCACGGTACCAAAGTAAATACGAAGGAGGATCTATCGAGAATCGAACCCGTAGTCCCAAAGTAAACAAACAAGGGGGGGCTACCGGAATCCCGCATCAGTAGTCCCAATGTAAATACACAGCCAAAAACAAGAAGATATTCAGAACTAGAGTACAAAAATATAAGGCAACAAGTAGTTCTAACCTAATAGGCTTCACGTAGTAGAATCAAGGCAACTTAAGCAAATAGGCAATTTAGGTCAGCTACGCATGCTTTTCTAATCTAACACAGGCTATAATTGCAAGTAGATTAATGTAGGTAAGAAAGAAACTCAGTCTAGATATTTAAAGTAAAACTAGATTTTCAACAATTAGCTCATGTACGGACTCGTCACCTCACGTACAAGGCATTCAATTACCAAATATCATATCCTAAGGGGAAAGGTCCCCCACACAAGTTTAGACAAGCAACTTACCTCGAACCGACTCCAAAATCAACTCGAAATCACACTTTTGCCACGAGTATCCGACTCCAAATGGCCCAAATCTATTCAATTCAATCACATATCGTAAATAACATCTCAAGCAACTGATTCTACTATTTAATTCAAACATAAGACGCAAAATTAGGCAAAATGACCAAAATACCCCTCAAGCCAATGCCTTGGAATCATATGAAATCAAAATTTTCAGAACCCTCGTACTCTCACGAGTCTAACCATATAAAAATCTCTCAAATCGGAGGTCAAACACCCACTCAAAACTCAATATTTCGGTCTATGAAGTTTTACCCATTTTTCTTTCAAAAATCCGAAATTAAAGGAGGAATCCATGTTTAGATTAGTGGGTTACAAGTAAAAAGGAGTTTAGAATCGTTACCCAATCATTGTCTATGAAAAACCCTCAAAATCTCTCTCAAATCCGAGCTCTCAAGCTTGAGTTTTGGTAAAAATGGCTAAAACCCTCGGTTTTGAATCTTTATACCTGCCTAGGTGTTTAATGCATCACGATCGCGAACAAGAGCCTGCGATCGCGAAGAGTAAAAATAAAGGCTCCAATAATTGTCCTATGCGAATGCAGACAAAGGTATGCGATTGCAGAAGAGGAAAACACATACCGATCGCGAGGGGGAAATTGCGGTTGAAGTACCAGCTCCAAGTTTCTACTATGCAAACACGGAAGGAGAGTTGCGAACGTGAAGAAGGAATAAGCCGACCTACGCGATCGCGAACCAGTTAATGCGATCGTATAGAACAAAATCATCCCCCCTCCGAAATTACTCTATGCGAATGCAGAGGGCGAGGGATGCGATCGCGAAGAAGAAAAAGTCTGCAACAGCTGAAGAAAAATTTCTGCAATTTCTAATCAACTCAAAATGCCCTGCTGAGCATCCGAAACACATCTGAGGCCCTCGGGACCTCAACCAAACCTACAGACATATCCCATAACATCATTCAAACTTATACCAATCCTTAAACCACCTATAACAACGTCGAAAACTGGAATTAATCAATGATTTAAGCCTAGAAACTTCAAATTCTCACAAAATATGCTTTTGATAAAAAACCTAACCAAACCACGTCCGAATGACCTAAAATTTTGCACACACCTTCCAAATGACATGAAGAAACTACTACAACTTTCGAAATTCCATCCCGACCCTCGGATCAAAATATCACTATCGGACCGAAACCTTCAAAATTCAAACTTTGGTATTTCAAGCCTAAATTAGCTACGAGCCCCCAAAACACATTCCGAACACGCTCTCAACCCCGAAATCACCTAACGGAGCTAACAGAACCGTCTGATTTCCATTTTGAGGCCGTCGTCACACTATTCTGACTACGGATAACTTTTCAACACTTAAGCTCTCATTTAGAAACTAAGTATCCCAAAACTCTGTGAAACCCAACACCAAACGTCCCGTCAAACCAAAATAGCAGAAATGAACTTAGGGGAAGCAGTTAATAGGGGATCAGAGCGTAAATTCTTAAGACGACCGGCTGGGTCATCACATCCTCCTACACTTAAACATTCGTTCGTCCTCGAACGAGCATAAGGACATACCTGAAGTAGTGAAAAGATGAGGGTATCGGCTGCGCATATCCCACTCAGTCTCCCAGGTCGCCTCCTTGGCCGGCTGACCCCGCCAGTAAACCTTTACTGAAGCAATGTTCTTTGACCTCAACTTTCTGATCTGCCTGTCCAATATAGCCACTGGCTCCTCAACAAAGGATAGATCCTTGTCCAACTAGACTGAACTGAAGTCCAACACATGCGACGGGTCCCCCTGATACCTCCGGAGCATCAAAACATGAAATACCGTATGAACCCCGGCCAAATTGGGAGGTAAGGCAAGCTCATAAGCAACCTCCCCAATTCGCCTCAAAATCTCAAAAGGGCCAATAAACCTCGGACTCAACTTCCCTTTCTTCCCAAACCTCATGACGCATTTAATAGGCAAAACCTGAAGTAGAACCTGCTCTCCAACCATATATAAAACATCACGAACCTTCCTATCTGCGTAGCTTTTCTGTCTAGACTGGGCCGTACGTAGTCTATCTTGAATCACCTTGACCTTTTCCAACGTATCCTGAACCAACTCTATGCCCAATAGCCTGGCCTCACCCGGCTCAAACCAACCCACCGGAGATCTGTACCTCCTACCATACAAAGCCTCATACGGTGCCATCTGAATGCTGGACTGATAACCGTTGTTGTAAGAAAACTCTGCCATGGTAAGAACTGACCCCAAGACCCTCCAAACTCAATCACACATGCACGGAGCATATCCTCAAAAATCTAAATAGTGCGCTTGGACTGTCCGTCCGTCCGAGGTGAAATGCTGTGCTCAACTCCACTCGAGTACCTAATTCCTGCTGAACGACCCTCCAGAACTGTGATGTAAACTGAGTACCCCTGCCTGAAATAATAGAAGCTAGAATACCATGCAGACGAACGATCTCCTGGATATAAATCTCTTCCACCCGTTCCGATGAATAAGTAGTACACATAGGGAAAAAAATGAACGGACTTGGTCAGCCGATCCACAATCACCTAAATGGCATCGAACTTCTTCGCAGTCCGAGGGAGACCAATTACAAAATCCATAGTGATTCTCTCCCATTTCCACTCCGGAATATCTATCTGCTGAGGCAACCCACCCGGTCTCTGGTGCTCATACTTCATCTACTGACAATTGAGGCATCTAGCTACATATCCAACTATATCTTTCTATATCCGCATCCACCAATAGTGATGCCTCAAATCCTGATACATCTTCGCGACACCCGAATGGATGGAATACCGTAAACTATGGGCCTATGCTAAGATCAACTCCCGAAGCTCATCAACATTGGGCACACAAATCCGGCCCTGCATCTTCAATACCCCGTCATCTCCGATGCTCACATCTCTAGCGTTGCCATGCTGAACCTTGTCCTTGAGGACAAGTAAATGAGGGTCATAATACTATCACTTCCTGATACGATTGAATAAAGAAGACCGAGAAACCACGCAATCTAGGAACCAACTGGGCTCCAAAAGATCCAATCTGACAAACCGACTGGCTAAGGCTTGAACATCCATCACCATAGGCTTTCTGATGCTGGTAAATATGCCAAATTCCCCAAACTCTCCGCCCAGCGGCAAGGCATCTGCCACCACATTGGCCTTGCCGGGGTGATACAGAATAGTAATATCATAATTCTCCAGCAACTCTAACCACCTCCTCTTGCACAAATTTAGATCCTTCTGCTTGAACAAGTGCTAAAAACTCCGATGGTCAGTATAAATCTCACAAGGCACACCATACAAATAATGGCGCCAGATCTTCAAAGTATGAACAATAGCAACTAACTCAAAGTCGTGGACAAGGAAATTCTTCTCATGTATCTTCAACTTTTCTGGATGCGTAGGAAATCACCCTACCGTCTTGCATCAACACTGCTCCAAGGCCAACCCTTGAAGCATCACAATAAACTGTATAAGACCCCGAACCAGTTGGCAATATCAAAACTGGGCTATAGTCAAGGCTATCTTGAGCTTCTGAAAGCTCACCTCACACTCATCTATCCACCAAAATGGAGCACCCTTCTGGGTCAATCTAGTCATAGGGGCTGCAATTGATTAAAACCCCTCCACTAAACGACGGTAGTAGCCCGCCAAGTCAAGGAAACTATAAATATCTGTAGCTGAGGACGGCTTGGGCAAACTCTGCATGGCCTTTACCTTCTTCAGATCCTCCCGAATGCCTTGACTCGACACCACATGGCCTAAGAATGCCACAAAATCCAACCAAAACTCACATTTTGAGAACTTTGCATATAACTTCTTTTCTCTTAGGGTCTGAAGCACGATCCTCAGGTGCTGCTCATGATCTTCCCGACTCCGGGAGTATACAAGAACATCATCTATGAAAACAATGATGAATGACTCGATATATGGCCTAAACACACTATGCATTAATTGTATAAAAGCTGTTGGGGCATTGGTCAGCCCAAATGACATAACTAGAAACTCGTAATGACCATACTGAGTCCTGAAAGCAGTCTTCGGGATATCCGGTTCCCGAATCTTCAACTGATGGTAACCTGAGTGCAAATCAATCTTACAAAACACTTGTGCACCCTGAAGCTGGTCAAATAGATCATCAATACGAGGAAAAGGATAATAGTTCTTCACTGTAACCTTGTTCAACTGGCGATAATCGATGCACATGTGCATAGAACCATTCCTTTTCTTCACAAACAATACATGATCACCCCAAGGTGAAATATTGAGTCGAATAAAACCCTAATCAAGCATTTCCTGTAACTGATCTTTCAACTCCTTCAACTTAAGAGGAGCCATACGGTACAGAGGAATGGAAATGGGCTGAGTGACCGACAACAAATCAATGACAAAATTAATATCTCTCTCAGGCGGCATGCCCGGAAGATCAGCTGGAAACACATCGGGATAATCCCGTACCACTGGGACCAAATCAACGGAAAGGGTATCAACACTGCCATCTCTCACACAAGCTAAATAGGTGGCACACCCCTTTTTAACCATACGTTGAGCTTTAAGAAAAGGGATAACTCTACTGGGAGTGTGATCTAAAGTACCACTCCACTCAATACGCGGTATACCTGGCGTAACCAGTGTCACGGTCTTGGCGTGACAACCAAGAATAGCATAATAGGGCGACAACCAGTCCATGCCTAAAATAATATCAAAATCAACCTTACTAAGTAACAATAAATCTGCTTTGGTCTCAAAACCACAAATAGTAACCTAACATGACCGATAAACGCGGTCCACAACAAGAGAATCCCCAGAGGAGTAGCAACATAAATAGGGAAAACTCAAGGAAATCTTGAGGTACACCCAAATGCAGAGAAAAATAAGAAGACACATAAAAACAAGTGGTGCCTAGATCTAATAGAGTCAGTATATCTCTATGACAAACCATGACAATACTTGTGATGACAAAATCAGAGGCAACAACCTCAATACGGGCAAGCGGTGTAGCAACTGGGGCTGTAACCATAGCCTGAGAACTTTGTGGGGCGCACTGTGGCTGAGAAGTATGTGGAGGTGCACTCCTCCTAAGTCTAGGGAAATACCTTACCACATGGCGTATGTCATCACACTCAAAGCAACCTCGCGGCCGATGTGGGGGTGGAAACTGTGCAGTACGGGTACTCTGAGACCCTTGAACACCTGAAACCCTGTGTAAAATCTGAGATGCAAGCTGAGCTAGCTGACCTACAAAACCTCTACCATGCCGTACTCTTCCTCCAAAATACGGGCCAGCGAGTCTCCCCAATCTACGATGTCTACTCACTCCTCTGTATTCTCCCTCCTGACCTCGTCTGTCCTCTCTCTCCTGGACCCACCTGTCCCTTACTCGGCGAGGGGTCCTCACCACCCGCTGAACTGGGACCACAGGTTATGTCACCATGACACCTGGAACCTGACTAATGGGAACTCGCTGCTCTAGAGTGGGGGATGTGGAAGTATGGGTCCCTCCCTTGATCTGTGAAGTAGTCGGTACAACCTGAATCAATCCAACCTGAATCATTGTACCAAACATGCTCAGGAACTGTGCCAAAGTCTCCTAAAGGGCTGGAGCAGTAGTAGCTGTAGGCGCGTCAGGTGCCTGAACTCCGACTGGATCTGCTGGTGGTACCTAGGCGGTATCTCACGCAGGTGCTCTCACTGCACCATGTGCGCGTCCTCAGCCTCTACCCCGACCCCGGCCTCTGACGACTATAGTAGGGGGCGCGGGTGGCTGATCATCTCGAGTAGCACGTGTCCTTACCATCTATGAGAGAATAGAAGACAGAAGTTTAGGATTGTGAAGTCAAAAATCTCGCACGATAGGGAATTAAATGAAGTGAAATTTTCCTAACGGTTACATAGCCTCTCGCAGATAAGTACAGACGTCACCATACCGATAAGCGAGACTCAAATAAACTGGCTTGTGTTCCGTAACTCCTGTGAACCTATAGCTCTGATACCAACTTGTCACGACCCCAGTTTGCCCTCCGTAAACATGTCTTGATTGCACCTAGTCCTTATAACTAGGTAAGCCTAACAATGCAGAAAACAACATAGCTTGCGGAATAATTAATTAAAACTAAACAACTAAAATAAAACTATATATAAATGCCGCTCGGAATATACAACCCAATAGTGCGGAAGCCTACAATATCATCCCAAAACCCAGAAACTCATGGGAACACAAGCTAACTGAAAGTAATACACGGCTCTAACTCCAAATTTCTAAAGCAAAAGTACTAAAGGAAAAGCTAACTGCTAAAGCTAGAATAAGATAGAGACTCCTGGTCTGCGGACGCAGCAGATGTACCTCGAAGTCTCTGCTAGATCTCTCCGCCTCGAGAGTGATACGCTTAAGATGAAGTACCTGAATCTGCACATGAAAAACATGCGCATAAGGGGCATGAGAACACCACAATGGTACTCAGTAAGTGCCAAGCCTAACCTCGGTTGGGTAGTGACGAGGAAAGGTCAGGGCCCTACTGAGAATAAACAATATAATATGAATTAATAGTATGAAAACATGTAGTAATGATGAGTACAACAATGGAATAAGACATGCTAAACAAAGCAATAACAATTACACAAGGAATAGAGTAAACACGGAATATGTACAGCTCAATACCAATAGTAACAATGAGGATCTCCTAGGATACCGTCCTATAGTCCTTTTTTTTATCAACTGTCCAATAGATCTCCCGAGATGCCATTCTGTAGTACATCATATGTGTATGTCCGAAGGATATCCCGAGATACCGCCCCGTAGTCCAACTATCCATGTGCAGAGGGATCTATCGGAAATCTAAACCGTAGTCCCAAAGTAAATGTGTAGGGGGATCTATCGGGAATCTAACCCGCAGTCCCAAAGTAAATGTGCAGATGGATCTATCGGGAATCAAAATCGCAGTCCTAAAGTAAATAGGCAGGGGGCTCTATCGGGAATCGAACCCGCAGTCCTAAAGTATATTGGTAGGGGGATCTATCGGGAATCTAACCCGTAGTACCAAAGTAAACAAATAGGGGGGAGATACCGGAATCCGACATTCGTAGTCCCAATGTAAATACGCAGACACAACAAGAAGATATTCAGAACTAGAGTACAAAAATATAATGCAACAAGTAGTTCTAACCTAATAGGCTTCACGTAGTACAATCAAGGCAACTTAAGCAAATAGCCAATTTAGGTCAGCTATGTATGCTTTTCTAATCTAACACATGCTATAATTGCAAGTAGAATAAAGTAGGTAAGAAAGAAACTCGGTCTAGATATTTAAAGTAAAATTGGATTTTCAGCAATTAGCTCAAGTACGCACTCGTCACCTCACGTACAAGGCATTCAATTACCAAATATCATATCCTAAGGGGAAAGGTCCTCCACACAAGGTTAGACAAGCAACTTAACTCGAACCGACTCCAAAATTAACTCGAAATCACACTTTTGCCACGAGTGTCCGACTCCAAATGCTCCAAATCTATTCAATTCAATCACATATCATAAATAACATCTCAAGCAACTAATTATACTATTTAATTCAAAGATAAGATGTGAAATTAGGCAAAATGA
The DNA here is from genome assembly GCA_026770625.1 of Nicotiana glauca. Taxonomy (NCBI): domain Eukaryota; kingdom Viridiplantae; phylum Streptophyta; class Magnoliopsida; order Solanales; family Solanaceae; genus Nicotiana; species Nicotiana glauca. The sequence goes on from MU730784.1 coordinate 45,867, forward strand.
CCAAAATACCCTTCAGTCCAATATCTTGGAATCGGATGAAATTAATATTTTTAGAACCCTCGTACTCTCACGAGTCTAACCATATAAAAATCCTTCAAATCGGAGGTCAAACACCCACTCAAAACTCAATATTTCAGTCTATGAAGTTTTACCCATTTTCCATTCAAAAATCCAAAATTAAAGGAGGAATCCATGTTTAGATTAGTGGGTTACAAGTAAAAAGGAGTTTAGAATCGTTACCCAATCATTGTCTATGAAAAACCCTCAAAATCTCTCTCAAATCTGAGCTCTTAAGTTTGAGTTTTGGTAAAAATGGCTAAAACCCTCGGTTTTGAATCTTTATAACTGCCCAGGTGTTTAATGCATCGCGATTGCGAAGAGTAAAAATAAAGGCTCCAATAATTGGCCTACATGAATGTAGCCAAAGGCCTGTGATCGTAGAAGAGGAAAACATATACCAATGCGATCGCGAACAGCCCCTCGCGATCGCGAAGAGGAAATTATGGTTGAAGTACCGGCTCTAGGTTTCTACTATGCGAACGCGGAAGGAGTGTTGTGAACGCGAAGAAGGATTAGGCCGACCTCCGCGATTGCGAACCAGTTAATGTGATCGCGTAGAACAAAATCATTCCCCCTCCAAAATTACTTTATGCGAACACGGAGGGAGGGATGCGATACTAAAGAAGAAAAAGTCTGAACAGCTGAAGAAAAATTTCTACAATTTCTAATCAACTCAAAATGCCCCGTTGAGCATTCGAAACACATCCGAGGTCCCCGGCAAAACCTACGGACATATCCCATAACATCATTCAAACTTGTACCAATCCTTAAACCACCTAAACCAACGTCGAAACCTTGAATTAATCAATGATTTAAGCCTAAGAACTTCAAACTCTCACAAAATACACTTTCGATCAAAAAACTAACCAAATCACGTCTGAATGACCTGAAATTTTGCACACACCTTCCAAATGACATGAGAGAACTATAACTAATGCAACTTTTGGAACCCTCGGATCAAAATGTCACTATCGTACCAGAACCTTCAAAATTCAAACTTCGGCATTTCAAGCCTAAATTAGCTACGGACCCCCAAAACACATTCTGAACATGCTCCCAACCCTAAAATCACCTAACGGAGCTAACGGAACCATCGTATTTCCATTCCGAGGCCGTCATCACACTATTCTAACTACAGACAACTTTCCAACACTTAAGCTCTCATTTAGAAACTAAGTATCCCAAAACTCTCCGAAATCCAACACCGAACGTCCCGACAAACCAAAATAGCAGAAATGAACTTAGGGGAAGTAGTTAATAGGGGATCAGGGCATAAATTCTTAAGACGACCGGCCGGGTTGTCACATTAGGCCTTTTGTAAGTGGATCCACCACATTATCCTTTGATCTTACATAATCAATAGTGATAATTCAACCAGAGAGTAGTTGTCTAACGGTTTTATGTCTTCGTCGTATATGACGAGACTTTTTGTTATACATAATTCTCCCTGCCCGTCCTATTCCATCCTCAGTATCGCAATGTATGCATATAGGAGCCAAAGGTTTTGGCCAGAATGGAATGTCTTCTACGAAATTTTGAAGCCATTCAGCTTCTTCTTCGGCCTTATCCAAAGCTATAAACTTTGATTCCATTGTAGAGCGAGTGATGCACGTCTATTTGGAAAACTTCCAAGATACTTCTCCTCCGCCAACAGTAAAAACATATGCACTTGTGGACTTTGTTTCTGTTGAGCTGGTTGTCCAATTTGCATCACTATATCCTTCAATAACCGCAGGATATTTATTGAAGTGCAAAGTGTAGTCTTGGGTATATTCCAAATATCCCATAACTCGTTTCATTGCCACCTAGTAATGTTTGTTGGGATTAATTGTGAATCGACTAAGTTTACTTATTGCACAAGTATATCAGGACGTGTACAGTTCATGATATACATTAAGCTTCCCAACACATGAGCATAATCCAATTGAGACGTGCTTTCACCTTTATTCTTTACAAGATGATAGTTTAACTCAATTGGAGTTATTGCACTTCTAAATTCCAAGTGTTTGAATTTTTCAAGTACCATTTTCACGTAATGTGAATGAAATAAAGCCATACCCTGAGGAGTCCTCTGGATTTTAATTCCTAGAATTACATCGGCAACTCCTAAGTCTTTCATATCAAATTTACTACCAAGCATACGCTTAGTAGCTTGAATGTCGGCAATGTCTTTGCTCATTATTAGCATATCATCGATATATAATCAAAAAATGACTATATGATTTGGAACGTTCTTAATGTAAACAAATTTATCACATTCATTAATCTTAAAGCCATTTGACAATATTGTTTGGTCAAATTTTGCATGCCATTGCTTGGGTGCTTGTTTTAGTCCATAAAGGGACTTAACAAGTCGACACACCTTCTTTTATTTTCTTGGAACCAAAACCCTTCAGATTGGTTCATGTAAATTTCTTCCTCTACAACACCATTTAAGAAGGCTTTTTACATCCATTTGATGGATTTCAAGACCATACACGGCGGCTAACGCTATTAGCATCTGAATGGACGTAATTCTTGTTACTGGCGAGTATATGTCAAAATAGTCAAGAACTTCTCGCTATCTAAATCCTTTGACAACAAGTCTTGCCTTGTATTTGTCAATAGTACCATCGTCTTTCATCTTCTTATTAAAAATCCATTTAGAACCCAAAGTTTTGTTACCTGGAGGAAGATTAACCAATTCCCAGGTGTGGTTGCTCAATATGGATTCTATTTCACTATTGACAGCCTCTTTCATATATTGTGCTTCTAAGGAAGACATTGCTTCCTTGAAGGTTCGAGTCTCATTTTCAAGCTGGAAAGTCAGAAAATCTGGATCGAATAAAGTAGATGTTCTTTGATGTTTACTTCTTCTTGGATTTTCCTCATTAGGCATACCATCTGTTGTTTCTCCCGAAGTCATTTTGACTTTTGGTAGGACAATTCACTTTCCTTTTTATATGGATAAATAGTTTCAAAAAATTCAACATTATCTGATTCTATTATCGTATTAATGTGGATCTTAGGATTTTCTTATTTATGAACTAGAAAACGATATGCCTTGCTATTGGTTACATATCCAATAAATACACAATCAACCATTTTTGGACCTATCTTAACCCTTTTAGGTTTAGGAACTTGTACTTAGCTAAACACCCCCACACTTTAAAGTATTTCTAGCTGGGTTTCCTTTCTTTCCATTTTTCATAAGGAATGGACTGTGTTTTACTTGAGGTACATGGTTGATTATTCGGTTAGCTGTAAGTATAGCTTCCCCCCACAAGTTATGTGGTAAACCAGAACTTATCAGCAATGCATTCATCATTTCTTTCAACATTCAATTCTTTCTCTCCGCAATTCCATTAGATTGTGGAGAGTAAGGGGCAGTTGTTTGGTGAATAATGCTATTTTTCAGACATATTTCTTCAAAAGGAGATTCATATTCGCTACTCCTATCACTTCTTATCATTTTGATCTTCTTGTTTAGTTGTGTTTCAACTTTACTCTTGTATTGATTGAAAGCATCAATTGTTTCATCTTTACTATTAAGTAAATAAACATAGCAATCTCTCATACTATCATCAATAAAAGTAATAAAACACTTTTTCCCACTGCGAGATAGTGTTGACTTCATATCGCAAATATCTGTATGAATTAAGTCTAGAGGACTTAAATTCCTTTCAACAGATTTATAAGGATGTTTAGCATACTTTGATTCCATACATATTTGACATTTGGAATTAATGCAATCAAATTTTGCCAATGCTTCTAAATTTATCTTTTTTCGCAATATTTTGAAGTTGATGTGACCTAGGCGTGCATGCCATAAAGTATTTGACTCAAGTAAGTAAGAAGAATCATTAACTTTATTGATAGGAACTTCTATTATATTTAGCTTAAAAAGGCTCTCATTCAGGTATCCTTTTCCTACATAAATATCATTTTTACTTAGTACAACACTATTAGAAATAAAAATATATTTGAATCCGAGGGATTTTGTTGACCCGAGGGAAGGTGTTAGGCACCCCCGGATCCCGTAGTTCTAGCACGGTCGCTTAAATTATTATAATTGGCTAAAATCTGATTTTTTTACATGTTCCAGCCTATAGTGCAATTTTAAGATTATTTACCGCTTTTAGTTAATTTTTAAGAAAGTGAACGTCATTTAAAAAATATTTTTTCGGATCACGTCACATGAAATGCACCCGGATCTTCAACACATTCTTATTCAATATTTTTGGATTTGGATTTGGGTTACATGAAGTGCACACCCGTATTTAAGAAGGTAAAATTATTAAAAGCGCGCCTAAAGAGACTAATGAGTTATTAGCTTTGCGGAGGGCTGTGAAATTCGCTAAACGGTACGCCCCGAATTGTTTGGCGAGGCTCATCTCATTTTTATTTAAAGGCCAACCTAAAGCAACTATAATTTTTCTATTTATTTTTTGTCTCTAAAATGGCCTAATTAATTTACATTTATAAATTCAGGTCTCGAGTTCAAGTCCGAATTCGAATAAAAGGAGGGACCTTCTTAATTTGAACCGGCTACCTAACTCGAAAACCTAAATTTATATTGCAAATTAACACCCAATCCTAATATAATTTTAAAGAAGGATTTTAAGCTCCTATTATTTGAAATCTTAAAACCTGGCCCAACATAATAGACTAATTAGATGGTCTGCCATTCGTCTGGGCTAACCATCACGCCTGGATCTCAACTGAGAACCAGATATATCATTTGTGGCTTTGGAGGCCCTCAGCTTTGAGCTTATGAATGAGCCAAAATAAATTTATTGCAACCCGCCTTAGGCCATTGGACTTATCCATTGGAATAATAAACAGAGACATGTAGCTTCAGTGCACTTGTTGATTTATTTCTCGATTTGCTTTCAAATCCCAAGCTAGTGAAATCAATTCAAGACCAGAACTGAAATACAATTTTTGAGTTTTGTTTTTTAAAATCAAAATACTGGACTACAAATGCTAATGTGGATAAGTCTGTCCATGTAAACAAACAGTGATACATATCTCTAAAGCAAATTAAAACAATTGTGACCATTCCCAGGCGTATGAAAATTCAAACTAATGTCTTATTCTAGGTTTAAACTAACTAAATAATAAGATCTAAATCAACTACACCAAACTAACAGTGTTGAATATCATATTTACATAATCCACAAAGAAACAGTCCAGTTATTACATAATGCAATATTTTTTCATGAAGCATAAACTTGATTAACTATTTATGAGTCTATAATTAAGCATGATATGCATAAGCATAGTAAATCAGGGTGAGATAAAGCTGGGACGCATCTTTCATTACTTTGAATTAGTTACATTTTCAGCATTGAATCCTCAATTATAAGCCAAGGAAATACCTGGATTTAAATGAACAGAAGAATAAGAGTCACAGTACTAGGTAGCAATCAACAACTCAAATTAGTAGCAAAGCAAGACTAGTTTCAGGACAACACCCAGGAAAGAGTAACAGAGAATCAACGGCAATAAAACAACCCAAATCACACTTGTTTAACCTCAAATTTATTCAAAATCGAATTCGAACTCAAAACTAACTTCAAACAAAGCAATGTAACAGTGTTTTTTTTTGGATTTTTTACTGGATTTTTGTATGTTTTTGGATTTTTTGGGCAGGAATTAAGGTCTAGAAGAAGGTTTGAACTATAGGAATGCAGATTTTTAACTTCCTTAGATTTTGAAGTTCAAATTTGAAATTTAGAACAATTTAGAACTTCAGAAAGGGATTTGGGGGGGGGGGGGAATTAAAAGCTGGAATGTTTTTGGGGAATTTTTAGAGGTCTAAAACTTTTTTTGGAATTTTTTAGGTGTGTGAAAACTTGTAAATGAAGGCATTAGGCCTGCTTTTTATAGGCAAGGAAGGGGCAGGAATATTCTAGAGGTTTTCACTCATTTTTTCCCCTTTTTATTTTCACAAATTGTACATTAGTCCCTAAATTTGTGGCTTGTTACCCAAGTTACTGCATTAAGAATGCAGAAACTTACATTAAGACCCCCTTCTAGAAAGACCTAGGGTATTCTAGCTTTGTTTTCTACCTATGGAATACCTATACTACCCTCATTTTTGTTCTTAATTACAGAGCCTTAACAAACTAACCCATTTCGAGTGCCCAAACTACCCCTGAAATTACTAACCCTAGCCAAAATCTATCAGCTATAACCAATCACCTAAAATTAATCAAAATTAAACTGAAATGAAAGAACTATTAACACAAAATGATAAAAGATCAAACAATGACTAACAAGACTTCCTAGAAATCAATTAATCATGCAGAAGTAAGGCAAGAACACATTTACTGAACTTAATGAAACTCATAAGAGCAACTGAGAGAGTCGAAATTGAGCTAAAGGAAAGAATTACTACATCAGTCTCAATTATACTAAAGGAAATTAGAAAAATTAGGAAAACAATTATAGAAATTTGAACCAAAACTCAGAACATGCTTAACCTTAGCTTTTAAAAATTCAAATCACGCTTAGATTAATAAAAGAACAAATTATGACCATTAAAAGAAAATCAAACACATCAGAAACTAAGAAAAATTCAACTAAACTAACAATAAAGTGCTTGACCTAATTAACTAAACTTACACCTAAACATTTAAATTAACAGAAACAAACAACAATCCGATTAGGACTAAACTAAGCTAAAAAGAATCACAGAAACTAAAACAAGACTAATTATCAACAAAAGCATGAACTAAATAAAAAAAACTCATGAGAACGAAGAAATAATAAAAATAAGAATTACAACTTACTGATTTGGACCAGCTTGAATGACTACACAGATTAAGGTTCTTCAAACTCGGGATTTGAGATTTAGACGGATTCCGGCTAAGCTTTTGGTCAAATTCGGATTGAAATTGTCCTTAATCATGTGTTTCCATGAGAAACACAGAAACAAGGACTATTATAGTCCAGAATCGAAAGGACTCCAGCATTTTGAGAATTTAGGGTTTGAAGTCGAACTTCGATATGAAATTCGAAGAGACTTAGTGATGTTTGAAGTGTTTCAGTTAGGGACTGGGGATGAGGAAGATCAGGGGAGTATAGAGTGTAAATTTGGTGGGGTTTGGACGACTTTGCATTTTGGCCGAAATTTTGATTTGAAATTCGAAGCTTTTGGTGAGGATTTGAGGGAAGCTAAGGCTAGATATGGAAATAGGAGGAGGAGAGGATTCAAGGGTGTTAATTTGGACGGGAATGGAAGCCAGCCATCGGCGTGAGGCGATTTTCGGCGGCAGAACACGGCAGAGGGCGGAGGAGCATAGAGGGGTACAAGGAAGATAAAGTATGTCTAGGGTTAATGAAGGATTTTTGGATATTTTTATTAAAAACCTTGAACGAATGAGGACCGTTGGATGATGAGCAATGGACGGTCAAGATTAAAACTTAACCAAACGACGTCGTTGTGAGCACGTAATTTTTGCCCTAAGCAAATAATTCCCAAAATTCAAATAAAATAATTTCTTTATTATTTTACAATTTTTGTGATTTTTGTGTTATTTTCTGTTAATTGGTTGCATTTTATTTGTGCATTTTAATTCATATGAAAACTACAAACATATATTTGGCATTTGTTAGAGATTTAATTTCATATTTTTAGCATTGGCTAGTAATAAAATTGTTTGCATAAAGAAAATGACAAAAATGGTTCTTTGAACTTTTATCTTTAATTTGTGGAATTTCCTTTAGTTAAAAATTAGATTTTGGGAAAATTAAATAATGTTATATTAGAGTCAATTGAGTCTTTGCTTTATTTTCAACAAAAACAAAAAATATAAATACAAAACAATAAAAAGAGGAAAAGAAAACAATTGGAAAGAAAAATAAAAGAAAATATATAATAAGGAAAATAAAGGTGGGCTGCTACATTTGAATTGAAGCTGAGCCCAGAGTCAATTTCCACCCGCCCAGGCCCAATGATCCCTTACTCGGTCTGTTCCTTTTGAGGACAAAACGACCCCATTTTTTCCACCCTCTCATCCTGGCCCTCAATTCCCTTTGATCCAACGGCCACAGTTGGTCATTACATTACAATAAAAATGTCTGAACAACCAATTCAAACCCTAGACATACTCTCACCCTCCTCGTACCCTTTCTCGTTTCCTGTTCCCCCACCGGCTCCGCCATACACCACGCCGTCTCCAGCCTCCCTCCGCCTTAACGCCACCGTCGGCAGTGAAGCCCAAATCACCCCAAAGTCTCACACCTAAATCTTTCCCTCTTCTCTTGCCAAATCCACACCCCGTTTATCTCAAATCCCAACCAAACGCTCCAAATATACCAAACCCACCCCTCCAAACGACCCCAAATTTACACCCCTAACTCACCTCGTTCCCCTCTCTCCGAATACGCACTCACTTTCCCTTGAATCAAGCCCCACCCCTTCGAATATTAACTTGAAGTTTCTGGAAAAAAACCCTAGTTCGTCGGACAACCCCAAATTTGCACCAAGGCCCTGTATCACCTCCCCCCCATTTCAAATACATCAGTAGCAGCTCTTAATCGTCTCGAGCTTTCTCCAATTTTAAATTAAGATACACCCCATTAAGTGAGTTTTCGATTGTTTTTATTTTTTCCTTCGTTTTTCTTTTCTGTTCATGTTCCTTTGTTGGATTTTCTTCTCTTGTTTCTGTTCTTATGCTTAGTTTAATTAGGGTTTGATTGTTTGTTCATTTAGATCTTAACTCGTTTGTTTTTGGTCTGTTTGATTATTAGTATAGTCAAATTAGGATTTATTAGGTTTTGCTATTTGATTCATCTCAGTCGGTCTTCGTTAGGCATATGATTTAGTTTATTAGTGTCCCCTTTTCTGATTTGGTCAATGATTTCTTCCTTTAGTTTAAGTCTTGATTTAATTTAGTTTAAGTCTTAATTTAATTAGTTCCGTTTGGTAATATTTTGGTTGCAAATCATTTTTAGATACTGTTCATTATTTCAGTAGTTAATTTGGTTGTTTGTTTAGATCACTTAAACAACTAGTTATTAGTTAATCACTGGTAAAGGGGTTGGGGGCAGTTAGTCATAGTCAATAAATTCAACAGAACAAATAGGGCAGTACAATAGTTTCAGAGGGGGATCAGGGGCAGTTTGGGCACTTGAAATGGCCCAATTTCTCAAGGTTGGTAATTTCAGAACTCATTCAAGGGTAATAAATGCATTTTAAGGGTAGGAAAATCAGGTTAGAACACCGTAGACCCTTCTAGAAGGGGTTTAGGTGTAAGTTTCACTATTCTAAATGCAGTAACTTGGGTAACAAGTTAGGAGATCAGGGACTAAAGTGTTAAAAAATAAAATCTGGAATTGATAGCTGATTTTCCTATAAAAGGGCAGTCCCCTTACTTCATTCAGAAGTTTTTGAAACCCATAGAATTCCCCCCAAAAACTCAATCTTCAGATTTCCACAAGCTGAAGTTTGAATTTCAAATTCAGTTCTAGATCTAGTTCTAAAAAACCAAAAAACAAAAAAAAATGTTTCCAGAAGGATCGAAAACACTGTTCCATTGGTCCTGGTTCTGATTTGGTTCCTTCGAGTCAAATTGAGGTTTAGTCAAGTGTGATTCTGATTGCTAAGGGTTATTTGGTATACTTGGATTTAATTCCAAGCTCAATTGAGTCTATTTGAGTCGTTTGTGGTTGAATTTTGCTTCTATTTGATTTTGGACTTCACTTGAGTTGCTGAATTCATTTCTGGATGTGATTCAACTTCTGCTTGTCATTGTTATTGATTCTACGTGCTGCTTATTAATTCACTGCTGCTGATCTCTTTCTCTTTTGCTTATACTCAAAATCCAGGTACACTTCGAGACTGATTTGATGTAGCATCTCTTGTTGAAAACATGAAATGAAGTTGTAGCCAAATTCTGACATTGCTCTGTTTTGTTTTAACAATTTTGTATGTTTAGATAATTTCTGTAACTTGATTAGTAGTTCATTGTTATTCCTGTATGCATAACTAAGCTAAAAACTGCACTGTATGATTTGGACTGTCTCAGTATAGTTTAGTTCAGGTTTCATTTTAGTGTTGTGATTAAAATAGATAATTAGCATGATATAGTTTTATTTCAGTGACTAGTTTAATTTATAATGTTAGTGAGTAGTGTGAGTTTAGGAAACTAGTTAATAGATCCTTCTTTGTGGTTAACACTCGAATTGTTCTAGGCGATCAGCATAGGTCAGTTGTCTTAGAACACGATCTTCACTTGTGTTAATGATTGGTAGTGTAATCCTGACGTTATGATATCTGGGGTTAGTAATGGTTAGTAATAATAAATGTGAGTTCATAGGATAAATGGTTACGCTTCAGTCATCTCGAACTAATTTCAATTGACAATTGGTTAAGCTGTTTGGATAAATGCCACAATATAGAATTCGAACTTATGTTGAATACCCTATTTTAGAATTAATTAATGTATCAAGGATAAGTGCTGCGTGTGAGTTCAATATTATCTTGGGGCGTCACAGCCACCTGGGCTTCTCTTTTGTTCGCGCCTTCTTCTGCTTGCGCGGGCCCAGGTCACGTTTTGAATACCTTTCTCGTTTGGGCCAACTTCCAAAGCCCAAAAGGTTACTACAAATTAAAACCCTTTTAAAAGTGTATTAGGAACATGGGGAATTGATTTGCAAGTATAAGTTTGGGCTTCAAATTAGGTGGCGAGTTCAAACAAAAAGGCCTCTCTTTTGTTCGAATTCGGACTTGAATTTGAGGTTTGAATTTGTATGCACCAATTAATTAGCCCATTTAGAGACAAATAATAAAGTAGAGAATCGTAGTTTCTCTTAGGTTTGCCCTTTTAAAAACACACGAGATGAGCCTCGCCGAACAAAGCACATAAATTGTAGGGCCATCATAAATGTATATATTAAAAATACTTAGACTTCAGGACGTACCATTCAGCGAATATTCATGCCCTCCCGCAAAGTTAATAACACGTTAGTCACTTTAGGTGCGTTTTTAATTATTTTACCTTCCTAAAAACGGGTGTGCATTTCATGCAACCCAAATCCAAGTCCCAAAATGTTGAATAAGAATGTGTCGAGGATCCGAGTGCATTTCATGTGACGTGGTCAAAAAATACATTCTTAAACGACGTTCACTTTCTTAATAATTGACTAAAAGCGGTGAATAATTCTAAAGTTGCACTATAGGTCCAACATGTATAAAAATTAGATTTTAGCCAAATATAGCAGTTGAGCGACCGTGCTAGAACCACGGAACTCAGGAGTGCCTAACACCTTCTCTCGGGTTAACAGGATTCCTTACCCAGATTTCTGGTTCGTGACTGTAATACAGTGTCAAACCCTTTCCTCGATTTGGGATTCGAACCGGTGACTTGGGACACCATAAATTTCCCAAGTGGCAACTCTGAATCTATTAATCAACGAATCCCGTTTTGATTGTCCCTCAATTGGAAAAAACTCCTTTTATTATACCCTTCACAGAGTATAGTAAGCGAAAAAGGAGGTGTGACAGTCGTTTGGGGGGGGGGGGGGG
>MU730784.1:57588-86419 GCA_026770625.1 Nicotiana glauca
GGGTTTTGGGCTGGGATTTTTCATGAAAATAGCCCAAACATGGCCAGCCTATTTGACCCTCTTTATTTCATTTGTTTATTTTTTCTTCTTTTCTTTTAAATTCTAATTTTATTTATTTATTTATTATTTTTTTGAATTTTTTGATTTTATTAAATGTGAGATAAAAAATAAAAGACCCAAATTGACTCTAAAATTAACTAATTAAAATTCTAAAATTAACTAATTTCTAATTTAAAGGAAATGTGACGACCCGACCCATCGTCTCATGTATACTGCTCCATTTTTCTCATTTATTGCTTCTTCATGTTTCATTATCGGCATTTGGTGAGTTAGAGTCGAATCGGTTTGGTTTTGGTAGGAAATGAGACATTTAGTCTCTTTAAGGAGGGCTTATATTGGAAAAGTCAATCGGATGTTGACTATTGAGTTAGAGGGTTCAGATATGAATTCTAGTGATTCGGTTAGCTTCGGGGGTGATTTGTGACTTAGGAGTGCGATCGGAATTGATTTTGGAGGTCCGATGTAGAATTAGGCTTGAATTGGCGAAGTTAGTATTTTGGCGAATTCCGGTTGGTAGGTGAGAGTTTGATTCGGGGGTCGGAATGGAATTCTGAGAGTTGCAGTAGTTTCGTTAGGTGATTTTGGGTTTGTGTGAAAAATTTCATGTCATTCGGAGGTGTTTAGGTTGGGTTTTTTATAAAATGTGTATTTCGGAAGTTTTGAAAAAACTTAGGCTTGAATCTGATGTGAATTGATGATTTTAGTGTTGTTTGATGTGTTTTGATGATAGGAACAAGTTCATATGATGTTTTGGGATATGTTGGTGCCTTTGGTTGAGGTCCCGAGGGCCTCAGGGTGATTTCGGATGGCTAAACGGATGTTTTAAACTTTGAATTTGTTGCAGAAATTGCTCAACTGTTGCAGACCAAAAATTAGTCTTCGCGTTCACAGTCTTTGGTACGCGTTCGCGAAAGGATATTTTGCAGACAATCGCATTCGCGTGGGGTGGCCTCACGTTCACGTAGAAGGGCCCTGGGGCCGTGCCAAGTTTGTTCAATGCGTTCGCGACATCAGGTCCGCGTTCCCATAAAGAGAGAAACCTGTTCATCGTGATCGCGACATGTGGAACGCATTCGCGTAGTAGGAGGTCCTGAAGCACCTCGTTCGCGGGCTTGGAGCCGCGTTCGCTTAAGGTTAAATAATGGTCAACGATAATTCTTCATCGCGAACGCGGGGGTGTTGACCGCGTTAGCGTAGGGTAAAAACTGGGCATACATAAGGGTTTTTATATCTTTTCATCCACGAAGCTTGGTCCATTTTCCTCCATTATTGAGCACCTTAAGAGTTTTTTGGTAGAAATTGAAGAGGGTTTCGATGGGAATCGACTGGGGGTGAGTCCTATGGCCTAGAAACACCATTTTATTTAAGAATCAACCTATAAATTCATGGAAATTTGGGTAAAATTGGAAGAACTAGGGCTTGAGTTTTTGATATTTCAAATTGGGATTTGATAGGTCATTTGAGCTCCGATTTTGGTAAATTTAATATGTATGAACTCGTGGCAAGACGAGAAATCCGGTGATGTGAATTTTGTAATTTTTTGAGAAGCAGGCCCAGGTCTCGGGTTTTGCTAGTTTCGAGATTTTTACTATTTCACAATTGTTTTTGATTGGGCATTATTTCCTTAGAATATTGTGATGTATTTGCTCTGTTTTTGGTTAGATACGACGCGCATAGAGGCCGGTTTGAGGGGAAAAGGCGTCGCGGGCTAGAGATTTCACTTATTTGAGGTGAGTAATACCTGTAAATGATATCCTGAGGGTTTGAAACCCCGGATTTGCACATCATAGTGATGTATTGAGGTGACTTGCACACCGAATACGAGCGTGGGGTAGAGCACCGTTGGGGATTGTGACTTGGTCCGTCCCGGGGGTTGATTTTTGCTGCGTATTTGACTGAAACTCTTTGATATTATCATAATATTGGGTTGATTGCCATGTTTGGGCTTCATGCCAACTGTATGAATCCTTCAGGGATTGATATCACTGTTTTCACATTACTTTGCATATTATTTGATTTCAGTCCTGAGTTTAAACACTGTTTTTGAAATGTTCAGCCATATTTCTAAGATTTGAGCTAAGAGCTACTACTTTAATATTGCCCGAGTGGCTTACGTGCATGTTCTGGACTGAGTATGGATCGAACTGCACGCCGCAGCGATGCTATACTCATATTGCACTTGGGCTGTAGGAGCCCCTTCGGAGTCTGAACCCCCACAGTGAGCGCGGGGACCCAAATGGATCGGGTTGCACGTCGCATCGGTCATATGCATTGCATTGCATTCATGCATTGGTTCCTGTTTGTAATGCGTGTCATGACATTCAGCACTCTCATTTCATTGGCATCCATGCTACTTCTTGCACTGTTTACCATACGCCCTGGTGTGAATTGTTAGTGGAGTGCTGTGCCCGAGGGGCTGACTTATGTGCTGATTTGCACTGTCTGATTACGCATTCATTTGCTTAACTGTTGGAAAGGATATTTTCAAAAGAGGTTTTAACTGAGCCCAGATATTTTCTAAAGGATTTTCACGGTCTTGCGGTTTTCTCAAAGATTTGCACTATCATATATAGCATGATGGAGTGCTTTTACGTGATTTCTTACCGCTCAGTTATTATTTACTTTTATTGCTCACTGAGTTGGAGTACTCACTTTACTCCCTGCACCATGTGTGAAGATACAGGTGTCCCGGAGGCTCAGTAGAGTTATTGGCTGCTTTCAGATTCATCCCGAAGTTGTCAAGGTAGCTGCCTGGCATCCGCAGGCCCGACTTCTCCCCTATCCCTTTGTTTTTTTTCCGCATCCTAGAATATCTTCTGTTTAGATTTTGCTACTAAGTTGTACGTAGAGGCTCTAGACTCGTGACCCCAGATCTATTGGGAGTTATATTGACAACTGTTATGGTTTCCGTACTATTTCTATCTACTATCACTACTTGGAAGTGTATTATCTGATAGTTTAACTCTATTAGATGGTAATGGGTTGTGTATTTAGATTTGGGAGTGCTTTAATGGTCGGACTTGCGTAGCAATTATGTTGGGCACCATCACGACCGGATTGGGGTCGTGACAAGTTGGTATCAGAGCCTAGGTTACTAGGTCTCACGAGTCATGAGCAGGTTTAGTAGAGTATCGCGGATCGATACGGAGACGTTTGTACTTATCCTCGAGAGGTTGCAGAACCTTTAGGAAAAACTTCACCTTCTTGGAATTCTTATCGTGCGTACTTGATTCAGCTCGAGATATAGCTCTTGAAATTCCCTCTATACATCTGTATGTGCATGTAAGCGCTCAGTATTATATGTGTCTTGATGGCTTGTGATTCCTCGATCAAGGGGCGAGATGTGATCTTCGTGAGTATGTTGGGCCAGTCTGGAGGACATGAGGCCAGATCTTTGCCTATGGCTTGAGCACCTAGGTGCTAATTGTGTGAGCAAGTGTTTTGAACCTATATGTTCGGTATAGCCCTTATTAGCCGGAATGGCGGTTGGATATCCATGTGCTGAGTATGTTAGTACTGTGAGATGTATTTATATGACTCGATAGTAACGAAGAAGTCTGGTGGATAATAGATGAACTGGTAAGTGATTCATTTCCTATTGTGATCTGTTGTGTAGCCCCGAGTTATGGGCGCGTGAAGGATATTTTCGTATCTCCTAGTTGGGAAGTAAAGTGCAGTATATGGGGCGGTATGAGTTCAGACTCAGGAAAACTAAATGACTGTGTAATGTATATAATGGTGGAAGGTGTGTTGAAGTACTAAATTGAGGAGGAGCAGGTGGGTTATCTCCTGCGGAGTGTTCTTAAGTGGTACGATTCTTATGTATATTGTTAGAAGATCTCATGTGTAATTGAAGAGTACATGTTGAAATTTAAAAATTTGGGTCGCTTAAGAGAGTGGACTCAACTGATGTGGGGATGAAAGCGAGATTGGCAGAGGATTACAGTACTAGATGATCTGTGTTTTCACAAACTTGTAAATGATTTGAGTTTAATCTTACTATGGTATTGTGGCATCAATAGAGTAGAAGCACTATGGGTTATTGAGTGTGTCCTGATATATGGCTTCGAGCCAAGTTGGGGAGGTTGCTGTTGATTAGCTGATCGCACGGTTATGTGCTATGTTGGTTCCGTTTCGAGGTATGCTAGTGGATTAGTTTTGGTTGCAGAAATTAAGCCGAGGATGGCACGAGTGAAGCAAAATTTTGACAAAGGTTATATGGTACTTCGTAGATGTGTGGAAATAATAGGATGTCTTGAGATGTTGTTGATAAAGAATGCTTAGCGTAAAGAGAAGGAAGTTGTTTGGTTGTATCGGAATAAGATCACGTCCTGCGGTGTTAGAGTGCTAATGAGGCACGGGTGGTTATGTCCGTTTGATCAGGTAAATTGCAGTTCGAATATGAAGTAATGACTCTCGAGAATGGTTTTATTGTGTTCAAGATCCTACATGTAACAATCAGGTGTCTCAAGGTTGTGTATGTGGTCAAAGACTGCGTATTCGTCGGAGAATGTCAAGACTTGTGGTATTTTTATGTAAATTATGGGATTCAATGCATCAGTATCAGGAAAATAAAGGTAATATATTTGGATTCACAGGAAGTTCTTCATAGTAGATTATTTTGGGAATGGGGTGTTTTTGGGAATATTTGAGAGAGTATTCAGCGGCTTATGGGTCTTAGACAGTATGGTCTTTTGCTTGGGTCTCATGTAGTGAACCTAGGTTGAAGCATTGTGGCGCTACAGCAAGAGGGAATATCAAGTTGATGATGAATCAAAAAGGAAATTAGATAGATGGAATAGCTTGATAGTAGACAGAATCGGTATGGTAAGGATATGATTAATTCTTTGTATGTGTGCGAGGTTTTGAGCCCTTACAAGTATTGTGCAGCGAAGCTCTTGAGTTCTGACAGTTTGCTTAGCTTGGTTTGGATAGTAGGATTCAGTCCTGGCAGTTTAGCTTGTGCAAATGGAACTGGGAGAGAGTTCTTGTTGAGTTTTACCGTGGTTCGGAGATGTATATATTTTCTTGGGGCATGCAAAGCATGGAATGTGTAATGATTCTTTTTCTAGATGGGATCGACGGAAGGTCTTGGCTAGATGAGTTACAGTTCAGTTCTGAAAAGAAGTGCATAAAATTCTTAGGCAACGGGTAGCCTCAGATAATGAAGGAAATGATACTGTTAATTGGGAGTGATTTGACGAGAGTGTTTGTCTCGGAAAGGGGTAATGTGTTTAGACTGATGATATTTCGGTAGCATTGCGGCACTTTCCTGCTAGATCGACTGTTGATATCTAAGTTTGTTTGATGGCATAGGGGAATTTTAGAATATCTTTCATGGAATGATTTGGATACTCGAGGTGTAATATGTATTCATACCGCATAATTTGGGATCGGGTACAGTGATTCGTGTGCTATATGGAGTTGGAGACTGGGAGTTCTCAGGTACAGACTGTGTAGTGATTGCAGATCGTGTGTATTGGTACCGTTAGCGGCTATTGGGACCTGGAAGCCCGAGTGGATCTTTCTTTGCTTGGTATATTAGATTCTGGATATGATATTGGGGTGTAGACTGGTTGTCTCAGTGTTGGGTTATTCTAGACTATTGTGCTGTCGGTTATGTCGAAAAATGCCACAGGTTGCGTGGCGGAGTGAATCAGATTATGTTCTAGAAGAGTGGTTGTATTCCAAAGACCCGCGGACGGCTGGGAAGGATTGCTTTTCTGAATTGGGCCTTCGTGGTGGATGTCAGTGCAAAGGTTTCTACGATTGATTCAGTTCTTGTATTGTGGGACTTTTTCGGATGCGTTTCTTGTGGTCGGGCATGTCACCGGGTGAGATTGTGGATTTCTATATTTATTTGGTGCCGGGCACCGTATCATACGGCTCCAGCAGGAGTTATAGTAGTGGGAGGAGCAGCTTCAGGCTTCTTAGTATTGAGTTCGTGGGCAGGCCGAGGTGGCTACGTATTTAGCTTGAGTTAGCTTGGTTGGGCCCGAGTTGTATTGTTGAGGGATAGGTAGATTTGATTGTTATTGAGCTTATTAGTGATATAAATATATCCTTGGGTTGCTTTTCTGTGTTGTGAGACGTTATGATTTGTTGCTTATGGGCACATGTGATGTGGTTCTATAGAGGATTTTTAGAGGAAGTCGAACGGGAAGAGTAATTGAGTGTTGCTTGGTAAATAGAGTATTGGTTATGGCCTATCGGGTTGCGTGTCGTGTGTTATTTGTTTCACTGTAGGTGTAATGGATTGCTTGGTTTCAGAAAACAATTTGTGCGTGGCTGTCTATTTTGAGCATGGTGACTTGAGGTGTTTCATGTGTAACAGTGTATGGATAGGATCGCGCATTGTAGCGAGGCTACGTGGAGTTATGACCCTTCGAGGTAGATTCAGGTATTCTATTTCTATGATGTGAGATGGGGTCTCATCCTTGTGTTGTGATGGTACTGATGAGCTTGAGGTACAACTCTTTCGTTTGAGTCATTTGTCCTGATTTGAGTATATTCAGACCGTTCCTTATCGGTGCGTCTATTATGCGAGTTGTGGCTTAGGCCTGTATTGAGGCGTCGTATCACCAGGGTGGTGTGTTGGATTCGAGGTAATCGTTGGAGTCATTAGTGAATTCGGACAGATGTGATTTCAGCTTGTTAGAAGGATAATATCGAGGTATGGACCAGAAATCTGTTGTGGTATTAGTCAAAAAGGGAGTGGCTTCATGTATGGGTGATTTGAGGAATGTTTACGATTTATCGCGTGTTTTATTTATCGTTGGTAGTATATGGAAGTGTTGGAATAAGACTTTAGCTAATAAGAGGTTTTCTATCGGTATTTGGTTATTGTGGGCAACTGCTGTGAATAGAGGCTATCATTTCGAGCGTTTGGATTATGTGGCATATCATATGATTTCACCTGAGGTTGCAGGTATGGTTTATTACAGCTGGTTCAGGCTTGCTCTGAGTATAGATATGAGGTTCTTATCTTGTGTATGATTTCGGAAAGTGCAATGTGGTTCTACGGTTTATGGTTTAGATGGACTGTGAAATTTCAGCTATATTGTGTTATCGGAACTATACGAGATAGGGTGACGTGGGATCACCCCGGGTATATTCTTGGTAATGTCATTTAGCTATTGGTTGATTTCTAGGATAACTCTGGGTACGCTCGAGGACGAGCGTAGGTTTAAGTTGGGGAGGATGTGACGACCCAACCCGTCGTCTCATGTTACTGCTCTGTTTTCCCCGTTTATTGCTTCTTCATGTTTCATTATCGGCATTTGGTGAGTTAGAGTCGAATTAGTTTGGTTTTGATAGGGAATGAGACATTTAGTCTCTTTTAAGGAAGGCTTATATTGGAAAAGTCAACCGGATGCTGACTATTGAGTTAGAGGGTTCGGATGTGAATTCCGGTGGTTTGGTTAGCTTTGGGGGTGATTTGTGACTTAGGAGTACGATCGTAATTGATTTTGGAGGTCCAGTGTAGAATTAGGCTTGAATTGGCGAAGTTAGTATTTTGGCGAATTCAGTTGGTATGTGATATTTTGATCCGGTGGTCGAAATGGAATTCCGAGAGTTGCAGTAGTTCTTTTAGGCGATTTTGGGTATGTTTGCAAAATTTCAGGTCATTCGGAGGTGTTTAGGTTGGGTTTTTGATCAAATGCGTATTTCAGAAGTATAGAAGAAACTTAGGCTTGAATCCGATGTGAATTGATGATTTTAGTGTTGTTTGATGTATTTTTATGATTGGAACAAGTTCGTATGATGTTTTGGGATGTGTTGGTGCCTTTGGTTAAGGTCCCGGGGGCCTCGGGGTGATTTCGAATGGCTAAACGGAGGTTTTGAACTTTGAATTTGTTGCAGAAATTGCTCAGCTGTTGTAGACAAAAAATTGGTCTTCGCGTTCGCAGTCCTTGGTACGCGTTCGCGAAAGGGTATTTTGCAGATCATCGCATTCGCGTGGGGTGGCCTCGCATTCGCGTAAAAGGGGCCTAGGGCCCTACCAAGTTTGTTCAACGCATTCGCGACATCGGGTCCGCGTTCCTGTAAGGAGAGAAATCTGTTCACCGCGATCGCAACATGTGGAACGCGTTCGCGTAGTAGGAGGTCCTGAAGCATCACGTTCGCAGGCTTGGAGCCACGTTCGCGTAAGGTTAAATAATGGTCAACCATAATTGTTCATCACGAACGTGGGGGTGTTGACCGCGTTCGCGTAGGGTAAAAACTGGGCGTACAGAAGGGTTTTTATATCATTTCATCCGCGAAGCTTGGTCCATTTTCCTCCATTGTTGAGCACCTTAAGAGCTTTTTGGTAGAAGTTGAAGAGGTTTTCGACAGGAATCGATTGGAGGTGAGTCCTATGGCCTAGAAACACCATTTTATTTAAGAATCAACCAGTAAATTCATGGAGATTTGGGTAAATTGGAAGAACAAGGGCTTGAGTTTTTGATATTTCAAACTGGGTTTTGATAGGTCATTTGAGCTTCGATTTTGGTAAATTTGATATGT
The DNA here is from genome assembly GCA_026770625.1 of Nicotiana glauca. NCBI lineage: Eukaryota > Viridiplantae > Streptophyta > Magnoliopsida > Solanales > Solanaceae > Nicotiana > Nicotiana glauca. The sequence goes on from MU730784.1 coordinate 66,157, forward strand.
ATTAACTCGTGGGGAGACGAGGAATCCGGTGATGTGAATTTTGTAATTTTTCGAGAAGCGGGCCCGAGGCTCGGGCTTTGCTAGTTTCGAGATTTTTACTATTTCTCGATTGTTTTTGATTGGGTATTGTTTCCTTAGCATATTGTGATGTATTCTCTCTATTTTTTGTTAGATACAACGCGCGTGGAGTCCGGTTTAAGGGGCAAAGGCATCGCAGGCTAGAGATTTCACCGGTTCGAGGTGAGTAATACTTGTAAATGATATTCCGAGGGTTTGAAACCCCGGATTTGCACATCATAGTGTTGTATTGAGGTGACTTGCATGCCAAATACGAGCATGGGGTAGAGCACCATTGGGGATTGTGACTTTGTCCGTCCCGGGGGTTGATTTTTGCCATGTATTTGACTGAAACTACTTGATATCATCATAATATTGGGCTGATTGCCATGTTTGGGCTTCGTGCCAACTGTGTGAATCCTTCAGGGATTGATATCACTATTTTTGCATTACTTTGCATATTATTTGATTTTAGTCCTGAGTTTAAACACTGTTTTTGAAATGTTCATCCATATTTCTAAGATTTGAATCTTAAGCCACATTTTCTAACGTTTTGAGCTGAGAGCTATTACTTTAATATTGCCCGAGTGGCTTATGTGCATGTTCTGGACTGAGTATGGATCGGGCTGCACGCCGCAGCGATGCTATGTTGATATTGCGCTTGGTCTGTAGGAGCCCCCCACCCTCGGAGTCTGAACCCCCACAGTGAACGCGGGTACCCAAATGGATCGGGCTACATGCCGCAGCGGTCTTATGCATTCATGCATTGGTTCCTGTTTGTAATGCATGTCATGACATTCAGCACTCTCATTTCATTGGCATCTATGCTACTTCTTGCACTGTTTATCAGATGCCCTAGTGTGAATTGTTGGTGGAGTGTTGTGCCCGAGGGGCTGACTTATGTGCTGACTTGCACTGTCTGATTACGCATTCATTTGCTTAATTGTTGGAAAGGATATTTTCAAAAGAGGTTTTAACTGAGCCCAGATAATTTCTAAAGCATTTTCACGGTCATGCTGTTTTCTCAAAGATTTGCACTGCCCTATATAGCATGGAGTGCTTTTACGTGATTTCTTACCGCTAAATTATTATTTACTTTTATTGATCATTGAGTTGGAGTACTCACTTTACTCCCTGCACCATGTGTGCAGATACAGGTGTCCCGGAGGCTCAGTAGAATTATTGGCTGCTTTCAGATTCATCTCGGAGTTGTCGAGGTAGCTGTCTCGCGTTCGCAGGACCCGACTTCTCCCCTATCCCTTTTTTTTCTTTTCCGCATCCTAGACTTTCTTCTGTCTAGATTTTTCTACTCAGCTATCCGTAGAGGCTCTAGACTCGCGACCCCAGATCTATTGGGAGTTGTATTGACAGCTGTTATGGTTTCCGTACTATTTCTATCTACTATCACTGGTTGGAACTGTATTATCCGATAGTTTAACTCTATTAGATGGTAACGGGTTGTGTATTTGGATTTGGGAGTGTTTGAATAGTCGGGCTTGCCTAGCAATTGTTTTGGGCGCCATCACGACCGGGATTGGGGTCGTAACAGGAAAACTTAAGACAAATTCTAAAAATTGAAAGTAAAAAATGCGAAGAACCATTTTTTGTTATTTTCTTTATTTTGTAGTATTAAAATGCGTACTATTTTGTATTTTTGGAATTATGTCAAGTAAAATGCACACAAAAATGCAAACAAGACATATAAGCATGCAATTTAATTCCTAAAAATTTAAATAATAAAGAAAAATCCTAATTCTAAGTAATTTTGTAGGAGTAGTTTAAGCGTGGCAAAAATCACATGCTTACATTGCTGCAAATATAATCCAGTCTAAAAGTCCAGAGTCAAATCCCATAGAGAACTAAGGCTTAGCTGCATCTGTTTAATATCACCAAGAAGACAAGATTGAACAATTTTCTAAATTATAAAGATTGCGATTTATATTTCTAACTAATTAACTAGCAAATACTACAAAGCAGTAAAATTATCAACTAACGAAACAAATGGTTGAAGACTAAATTAAGCAGGTCTAGAGTTATGATTTCCCCAGTTGTTGATTTCCTTGGTTGTATGTTTCTTATACGTTGACTTAGTTGTCTCTATCAATCATGAACTCTCCAGCTATCATAAATCTCTCTCAAGCAATTATGATAATTTTCTAGACGCACTCTCTCAAGCTACGCTAGCTAGATTCGCATTACAGTTCACTTAGATTGCACGCGAGACATCGTTATCTCTAATCCAACCTCTAAACCCTCGGTTATGACTCTCGCCTATACTCGGGGAATGATGTTGTTCAGACAACTACCTAAATATGCACTCTCTCTCAAGAAGATACATAATAAATAGGAATGGCTAATTGAGGATCCTTTCAATTAACTAAAATCAAAACGTAGTTAAACAAATAAAGAGTAACAACCAACTAAAAACTATATTAATACAACAACCAATTCTTCCCCAACGGGTTTCACCAAAACCTTAGATTAAAAGATTTAGCTACTCATAATAGTATGTAAAACTATAATACTAAAAGCCATAACCAATAATAAAAAATAGAAAGAGGAAAGAAAAACTTGTAGAAGAATTCCCCGCCTTGCTCCTATTGTGTCTCTTAATTTTTTAACTTGTTCTAAACCCTTAAAACTTGTTCCCCGCTCCTTTGGACGAACTAAACCTTTTATAGGTTGAGGGGATTGGTCTTGAACTTCCAAAAGTACCCTTCAGATCTGTTTTTTCGTCTGGACTAGCGCGGCCGCGCTAGTTGGGTTATATTCTATCTTCGTCTGCGTCAGGTCCGCAGTTGCAGTTTCAATCACGTTTTTGACACTGTTCTGTTCAGAATTTGGAAAAATGTAAAACATAAAAGTTGTATCCCTTTGAGTTAATTTTTCAACCATATATTTTGGAGCCCAAATAGAGTTCTAAATAAAATGTTATATCTGTTTTACTGGATAGTGCATGATATGCCTACTCGATACTTTGTTCACTCTAACTATCATCCGTTGACCCCCAAACACGATCCCGACTTAATTCCTTGAGCTTTTACTAAGATTTCAAAGCTCCAAATTACTTGAATATTTTTTTATAATATCTACATAGCTCGAAATCACTCCTACAAGGCATAGAACACACAGTTAGTGCAAGACACTAGCGATTAAAGCTCAAACTCAATTAAAGTGCAGTAAATTAGAGTGTAATAATTGACTAAAATATATAATTATACTCTATCATCAATTGTGTAATATGAAAAGTTTGCATAATCCAGAGAAGGAGAAAGTGAAGTTATCTAATGGAGACAGTAAAAATATCACATGTTGGTAGTTCTTGGTTGACAGAAGATACTCAGTTAAAAAATGTGCTTTATGTCCCTGTTTAAATTCAACTCGATGTCAGTCTCAAAGTTAACTAGAGACTTATCACGTGAAGCTATTTTCCTACCTGAAATCTGTGTATTTCAGGACCTCTACAGTGAGAGAGAGAAAGAGATTGATAAAGAAGATGATTTTTAACTATTTAGACTTCAAAATGACTCTTTTTGTCCTATTTATATCTTATTCCTTTTTCGTTGATATATGCTTTGTCCTAAATAGACTTTGCTTATCTTCTGGGCGGCAAGAGAGTTTTATCTACCCGTTCAGATGAACTCAGTAGCGTTTTACTTAAATATTATATTCATATCAGAAAATTAATTAAATATGTATAAATATTTAATTGCAAACCCAGTAACTAACGAGTTATGTGTTCAATTGCTAATTCAAAACTTATACACTTTAAATCCTGGCTCCGTCTCCGCTTATCTTCCTTTCACAACTAGGGAATGGGGTTCTTCTAGTTGTAAAGTGTATGTGTGTGTGTGTGTATATATAGATATATATGTTTTGTATGTTATATACAAATTTTATACACTTTTTTGACTACCAAATGTAAATAGTTTCTAGCACGGGCTAAAAGTGATAATACTGAAAGTAGAAGAGGGGGGTGAATTGTATATTTTTATTCTTAATCTCTATTAGTTAACTGGTTTTTTAATTAGTCAACTGGATGTAATAACATAACAGTTATAATAGTAGAATATAAAACGAAGAAAGTAAGTGCAGAAATTAAAGACACCAGAATTTTTATACTGGTTCGGATTCAATGTGAATCATAGTCCAGTCCCATTGGGTTGCAAGGAAGTTCTCTTTAATAAATGCGTTTCTTCGAGCACAATAAAAGTGATGTGATAGTGCAGTTCCTATAACACTCACCTCTTTTAGATACAATTCCTCACCAGTGTTATACTCTCTTCTTTATCTGACTTGTTACATAGCAGGTCTTAAAAAACTACAATGTTTGTTTGCAATAGAATAAATAGAGGATTTTTGGTTCGATCAAAGTATGTATGTCTAAGGCTGGATGCTGAGTATAAATACTTTGGTGAAGTCCTCTTACTGACGAGATTTGACAACCCAAGAGATTTTATCCTTGGAAAGAGATTGATTCTTTCCAAGAATAAGATTGTTGGTCGTTGTTCTTCCTCAATGAGAGGAGATTGATCGCAATTGATCGCGTTCCTTCTACAAGTGTTAATGATGAGGGTTTACTCCATAATTGTTGGTCCTTCCACAATTGACAACTCAGCTAATCTTCTTACAGAATCCAGATTGAATGTGTTAGCATTGATTGTTGCCTTAAGTTTAGAGATTCTTTCCATCGTAGTTGTCCATGATCTTTGATGATTGATTTGTAATCTTTGATAATTGATTTCTTTCCTTAAGCATCCAGATTGACTTCAGCATTCTCATAGTAGCTCCTTGATTCCTTGATTTTCTGTGATTGATTTCCTACACAGATATATTATTTGCATCATTAAAATTAGATCTAACAATCTCCCCCTTTTTGATGATGATAAAAAATAATATATGTATAAACACCAGTTGACTTTCCTGTCTTTTACTCCCCCTCAATGTTTACAGTTGAGGTTCATGGCACTCCCCCTCAGTTTATGCAGTTCACTAGTCCATGGTTGAAGTCGACTCTTGCCACGAAGGATGCTACTTGTGCCACAGTCAACTATACATGTACAGTACAATATATATATATACTCTTCTCCCCCTTTTTGGCATCAGCAAAGAGGGAACAAACCAAGAACTAAACAGAATATATAGTATTAAATAGTAGCATTAAAGTTCAATCAGAAACACCTAAAGCAAGATAAAAGCAAAAATTGTCCAATGGCTGGGATAACAACCCAAAAATAGCACAACAAAAAAATTATCTTAATCAACCACATTAATGATGCAGAAAATAAGTAAGAGTGTTGCAGATGACCTCCTTCAATTGTTCAAAGCTAGCATTTGCTGAGATGCTCACTTCATCCAGCCTGTCATGAATTTCTCTGAAAGCTTTGACAGCATTCTCCCTAGCTTTGAGAACGGTAACTCTTATCTTTGACATATCAGACCTTATTTCCTTGGATATGGCATGAATGTCACCAGTAGGAGACTGAGTGACTGTGAGGATATTTTTGATTTAAGAGAGTTGAGTGTTAATGGTACGAAGCTTTTCATCAAGATCAGGATCACCGGGACTAGGGTGAGAGGTATGGGGTTTAGATTTGTGTTCTACAGGAGCATGCTTAACTTCACCTTCGTGCTTCTTAACCCAAGAGCCCTTCGCACTCACATACCCCATACTTGCAAAGGTTCTATAGTTATAGGATTTTGAAATAGTGATAAAGGGATAGTTGGACAGGGAAATTTGATGAGATTCTAGAATATGTGTGATGGCCATGCCATAGGGCAGACTGGTGGGATCTTCAGCACTTTCAATCATGAAATTGATGACCCAGGAGGATAACTTGACTTTGAGTTTGGTCACATGGCAGTATACTAAGAAGGTATCTCTTTGAGAGAAGGTTGAAAAAGAACCAGTGCAGGGAAGCAGAGTAGTTGCTACAATGTGAGCTAGAACACGAGTTTCGAAACTAACATCACTGGGCCCTAACTAGTTGGGAAGGGAGTCACAGGGACACTCAGCAATACACTGTTTAGCTTGGTGAAAGGAAAATTCAAAATCATCGAGCCAGGTATTTTTGAAAAGCATAGGAAAACCCGAACATCAACACTGAAAAAGTGAATCAAACAGAGCACAATCAAGAACAATAAGCTTACCTAATACTAAGGATTCCAACCTGTCAGGCTTACTGGAGTGGAGATAGCATAAAACATCTTTACCAGGGGTTCATAGACCTTAGGCGGAGGAATAGTGAGAAACTTAGCCCACCCTTGATGAACAAAGAGGTTTTTGACCATACAATTTAGGGATTCCATGTCGTCAAGGTTGACTACCCTTCCATGAGCAATGGGCTTGTCCTTTAGAGCAATGAAGAAATCCCTATTTGGAGAATCCCAGAAATTCAGGTCGGATTCTAGAGAGTCAGAGAGATCAAACTTTGATTTCTTTGGGCTAGAGGAAACAAGGGGGTCTTCCATAGGTCTATTTCTCCTAAGGTTTGATAGTGATCAAACAAACCTCCCTATGAAGAAGCGAAACCCTTAGAGTGGTCGGACCCTAGGTCTACTTGTTTTGGGCGCATAAAAGGGGGTTTTGCTTTGGAGCGGGTACTTTATCTGGTAGATGCGGAGGGATTTCTGGGTTGTTTGGCCATTAAAGGAAAGTGGTCTGGTCAGAGCTTTAGAGAAAGGTTTTTAGATTACAGGGATGAAAGTGATTGAAAGAGGTTATCCGCCTTAAGAAGAGAACCTTCTGACGGTTGAGTCCAGAAAAGGAAAAGGTGTCAGTTGAAGGGACGCGATGATTGGCTTTCCAATTTTGAACGACGAACTGATGTGAAAAAAGAAGAAAAAAGAGGGAAAGAAAATGGAGGCGTAATTTAATGCATGAGTAAAGTACAATCATTATACTTGCAAAAACACTGTAGTACACATAGGTCCTATAGGTTAATAGTTAAGCAAGTAATGCCAAGTAATTTTCTTAAAGCAATAAATCTATCCTCTAATAGTGGCTTAGTAAAAATATAAGCTAACTGATCAGTAGTTCCAACAAAAGATATTTCTGTGTCTCCCTTAAGAACATGATCTCTAATAAAGTGATGCTTGATATCTATATGCTTTGCTATAGAATGATGCACATGATTTTTTGAAAGACAAATAGCACTAGAATTATCACAAAAAAATTTGTATAGGTTTAAAAGAAAGTTCATAGTCACCCAGTTGATGGGGCATCCACAGTAGTTGTGCACAACATTGTCCAATAGCAATGTATTCAGCTTCAGTGGTAGATAATGCAACTGATGCTTATTTTTTTACTATTCCCGGATATCAATGCCTTTCCAAGCAATTGACACGTACCACTAGTGCTTTTTCTTCCTGTCACCTGCAAGGTCAGCATCAGAAACACCTTCTAGTTTAAAAGAGTTAGAGCGAGGATACCATAATCCATGAGATACAGTCCCAATGAGATATCGAATGATTCTCTTTACTGTAGTCAGATGAGATTCCTTAGGAGCTGATTGGAACCTGGTACATTTACACACACTAAACATAATATTCGATCGACTTACTATCAGATATAGTAATAATCCGATCATTCCACGATATTTAGTTTCATCAATAGGGATTCCATGTTCATCTTTGTCTAGATTTGTTGAAGGAATCATTGGTGTGCCAATGGATTTTGCATTGCTCATGGCAAATTTTTGAATCAGTTCCTTTGTATATTTGGTCTGACATATAAAGGTTCCTTCTTCAGATTGTTGAATTTGAAGTCCAAGGAATAAAGTTAGCTCTACCATCATGCTCATTTCAAATTCACTTTGCATAAGATTTGAAAATTCCTTGCACATAAGAGGGTTAGAACTACCAAATATAATATCATCAACATAAATTTGAATAATGAGATTACCTTCTGATGATCTTTTAATAAATAAGGTAGTGTCTATTTTACCTCTTGTGAATCCAGGATCAACAAGAAAAGAACTAAATATATCATACCATGCACGTGGAGCTTTCTTTAGTCCATATAATGCCTTAGTGAGCTTGTATATATAGTAGGGAAACTTTGAATCTACATGTTTCACATATGCTTCTTATTCTATAAATCCATTCAAAAGGTGCTTTTAACATCCATCTGAAATAGCCTAAATCCTTTGAACGATGCATATTACAGAAGAATTCGAATAGATTCCAAACAAGCTACTGGAGCGAAGGTTTCATCATAGTCGACTCTTTCCTGTTGTGAATATCCTGAGCAACTAGTCTGGCTTTATTCCTTACTACCTTTCAATCCTCGTTTAATTTATTTTTGAAGACCATTTTGTTCCGATTACAGAGACATTTTAAGGTTTGTGTATCAAATTCCACACCTGATTTTTACCAAACTAATCTAACTCTTCATGTATTCTTGAACCCAACTTGAATCTTTCAGAGCTTCCTCTATCTTTTTGGTTCAACTTAAGAGATTAATGCTACATTTTCTTTCTTTTTGAAGGCTCCACTGGTTTTCATTCCTTCATTTGGATCCCCAATGATGAATTTTTGAGGTTATTCAGGCTCAGTTCTCCATTTATTTGGACGTACGACTCGATTGGATGATTTGGTACACTGCTACTGATTTTATTAGTTGACTCTATCATAACAGATATATCAGTTGACTCTTGAGATTTGCTTGTTGCCCGACTTTCTTGAGCTTGATCTTCATCACCTGCAGTAATTCCTTTCTCGACCAAGGGATAATATTCATCGAATATAACATGTACAGATTCTTCAACACATAATGTGTGTTTATTATAGACTCTAAAAGATCTACTATTTAATGAATAACTCAGAAAAATACCTTCATCACTTCTTTGATCGAATTTCCCAAGGTTGTACTTACCGTTATTATGAATAAAACACTTACTTCAGAAGGGGTGAAAGTAACTGATATTTGGACGTTTACCTTTCCATAATTCATAGGGAGTCTTCTTTAGAATGGGCCTTATGAGACATCGCTTGAGAATGTGACATGTTGTACTTACACCTTCTGCCCAGAAGTGATTTGGCAGTGAATGATCAAGTAACATAGTTCTTGCCATATCTTGGAGGGTTCTATTTTTTCTTTCTACAACCTCATTTTGCTGTGGTGATCGTGGTGCAAGAAGTTATGAGTGTATCCCTGATCATTACAGAAATTTTCAGATGATCTGCTTTCAAATTCTCCTCCATGATCACTCTGAATTGTTGAGATCACATATCCCTTTTCTCTTTCAACCTTTTTGCAGAAAACTTCAAAATTTCTTAATGCTTCATCCTTATGATATAAGAAAATTACCCACGTGAAACATAAATAATCATCAACAATAACAAAAGCATATCTTTTTCCTCCTATACTAGCAATTTTAGTAGGCCCAAATAAGTCCATATGAAGCAATTGCAAAGGTTTAAAAGTAGATACGATATCTTTATTTTTGAAAGAGTTTCTAGTCTACTTACCAATTTGGCATGCATCACAGATATGAGTTCTAGAAAAATTCAGTTTCGGTAGGCTAACAACTAACTCATGTTTGGACAATGTTTCTATCAAATGCATGCTAGCATGACCAAGTTTCCTATGCTATAACCATGGATCATCATACATGGATGATAAGCAAATATGACCATCTATCTTTTCAAGACCATCAAGGATATAAACATTTCCATACCTTTTACCAGGGAGGACTGTTTTACCTGATTCGTCTTCAATAACACAACCTATTTTCTTAAAGTATACCTCATATCCCGAGTTGCATAGTTGACTTATGATCAAGAGATTGTAGTTGAGTCCATCGACGAGATATACTTCAGTGATATCACAGTTGTTATTGAAGGGAATTGTTCCAGTACCAATTATTTTACCTTTTGAGTCATCCCCAAACTTAACGCTTCCTCCATTAATTTTTGTAACTTCTTTGAACAGGTTTTTGTGACCTGTCATGTGACTGGAACACACACTATCTAGATACCATTTTCCTTTGCGGCTCATTCTGTGGTGTTCCTGAAAAACATAGAGATTATCTTTTAGGTACCCAAGTTTACTTGGGTCCCAGAGGGTTAGTATTGCTAGATGCAGAATTATTTTTTGGTTTCCAAACCCATCCTGAAATCTTTGCTTTACGAAAGCGAAAAAAGAATATTTTTGCCCACTTTTGTTACAGTAGTGACACGTAACTTCTAACCTACCTTTAGGTCTTTCATTAGTGTTAGTACTAGTGGAATGTGTTCTGGCTGGTCCTTTTCTGGTTGACTTGTAAGTCGCCTGGTTTGACTTGACAGAACTGTGACTGGTGGATTTGCGCATGCCATTGATTGCATTTGCAATTCCTCAAACTCTTCTTGAAGTACTTCTTTTTCAATATCACATACTTCATGTTTGAGTTTCTAGTCTTTAACCTCTTTATTTAGTCTCTTAAGCTCATTCATCATTTTTTGAGATTCTTTCAAAGTTAAATCAAGAATATCCTGCAACTCATTTCATCTTTCACAGTTATAAGATCTTACCTCACTTGTTTCACCTCGTGCCATGAAACAATTTTCATTGTCATCCTTGCCTTCGTCATCTGAAGTGTCCTCATCTGTCCAGCATCTTGAGAATTGTTCATCTCATTTTCCAGAATTGTCATGAATCAAAGATTTGCTATCTTTTCATGTTCTGAACTGTCTTCATCACTCCAACTTCCAAAGGATTTGTTCTTGTTAAAGCCTCTAGAAATTTTCTTTTTAATTATGGGCACTCAGCTTGAATATGTCCAAGTCTTCCACACTCATAGCATTTTGCATCATTCTTGTCCTGTTCATTGTATTGATTGTCTGGGTGGAATTCTTCCTTTCTTTGTACTTCTAAATCTTCTCATTAACCCGTCATTGTTTCTTGATAGCATAGCAATCTGTTCTTGTAGGTCTTCAGGATGATCATCAATTTCATTTTCAGTTATTTCAGTTGAAGCTTTGAATACGACTATCTTCTTTTTCTCTTCTTGAGATGTATCTTTTCAAAAGCTATGAGTTCTCCTTGCAGTTCATCATATGATAATTTGTTTAAATCCTGAGATTCAAGTGTGACTACTTTGGTCTGCCAAGTGGTTTGCAGGCTTCTAAGAATTTTCTAACTTGATCGCCACTAGTATATGGCTTGCCAAATGCCTTTAGATCACTAATTATTTCACTGAACCTAGCAAACATCTCTTCAATAGATTCTCCTTCTTTCATTGAAAAGAGTTCGTTATCATGAACCAACATGTTGATCTGGTTCCTTCTTATATAACCTCAAACTTGTCCCACATTTCTTTGGCTCTCACAGCTAGAGATTTTCTCATATTCTCCACCACTTATAGCATTGTGAAGCAGATTTCTTGCTTTATTGTTACCTTGTACCACTTCCATTTGCTCTTTTGTATATAAATCTATATCTTCAGGATTAGTAAGTGGTAGAGTAGCAGCAGGTAAGGGATAGTTTCCTTTTTTGATGACTCTCCAAACTTTAACATTATAAGCCTTGGCAAAGATCCCCATACACACTTTCCAGGGAGAAAATTATTGACCATTAAAGTATGGTGGTCTAACTTGTGAAGTTCTTTCCTGGAAGAGAGCTCCTATGATGACTTGATTTGCCATAATCTTTTCTCACGAGCTGTTAAGCAAAAATAGAATGTGAGCCTTGCTCTGATACCAATTGAAAGTACAAGAGGGGGGGGGGGGGTTGAATTGTATATTTTTAATCTTAATCACTATTAGTTGACTGGTTTTTCAATTAGGCGACTGGATGCAATAACATAACAATTATAAAAGTAGAATATAAAATGCAGAAAGTAAGTGCAGGAATTAAAGACACCAGAATTTTTATACTGGTTCGGATTCAATTTGAATCCTAGTCCAATCCCCTTAGGTTGCAAGGGAATTCTCTTTAGTAAGTGCATTTCTTCGAGTACAATGGAAATGACGTGATAGCTCAGTTCCTATAACACTTGTCTCTTTTGATACAATGCCTCACCAGTGTAATACTCTCCTCTTTCTCTGACTTATTACACAGCAGGTCTCAAAGAACTACAATGTTTGTTTGCAGTAGAATAAAAAGAGGATTTTTGGTTCGATCAAAGTATGTATATCTAAGGCTGGATTCTGAGTATAAATACTTTGGTGAAGTCCTCTTGCTGACGAGATTTGACAACCCAAGAGATTTGATCTTTGGAAAGAGATTGATTTTTTGCAATAATAAGATTGCTGGCTATTGCTATTCCTCGATGAGAGGAGATTGATTGTAATTGATCGCTTTCCTTCTACATCTGTTAACGAAGAGGGTTTACTCCTTGATTGTTAGTCCTTCCACAATTGGCAACTCAGCTAATCTTCTTTCAGAATCCAGATTGAATGTGTTAGAATTGATTGTTGCCTTCAGTTTAGAGATTCTTTCCATTGCAGTTGTCCATGATCTTTGCTGATTGATTTGTAATCTTTGCTAACTGATTTCTTTCCTTAAGCATCAAAATTTACTTCAGCAATCTCGTAGTAGCTTCTTGATTCCTTGATTTTCTCTGATTGATTTCCTACACAGATATATTATTTGCATCATTAAAATTAGATATAAGAAATACCCCTACAAAAAAAATGTTTGTATGGACTATTGTTTGACATCGAATTTATTTTTTACTTTTTCCATCGATCAAGACTTCATGCTCCTTATATGTTATAAAAGCTTTATTTTTTATTTTAAATATTTTAAATATTCACATATGATATATTTAGGGTTCATTTGTCAAAGATAAGTCATGACGTAGACATAGTATTGCAGAAATACAGGATTTGAATTGAAGTTGTTGGGTTCGGTCGAAATTGCAAACGGCGCTCTAGCTCTTCCCCTACTTATATCTAAGTTTAAATTTCTAAAATCTTGACTACTCAGTACAAAGGATTTATATCTTGTAGTTTTCTTCATTTTTTCTAATATGGCTCAAACAACTACGAAATGAATTAAAAAAGTATTTCATATCCTAGGGTAGCTCAAGATTATGATATTGTTCCAGAATGGAATTAATGCTTACAAGTTTATGGGTTGTGGTTCTACACATAGTATGTATACATAAAAAAGTAATCGTTAGCTATCTAAACAGTATAATAATTGACACCCCTTGGAGCTGTGTAGCTTGCTACACTGATTCCAACCCATGCACTGTTAGATCTGATTTTAATGATGAAAATAATATATCTGTTCTTTGTATAGGAGCTTTTGAAAAACATCCAAGATTGAAGGAATTAATCAGAGAAGATCAAGGAAAGCTTCCAATATTGAAAGAATCAATGATAGTTTCCAACACTGACGGAATCAATTAAGGCTAGACTGAAGAACTCAATCAATCAAGAATATCGAAGATCTTGCAAGATAATCAATCAAGTATGCCAAATCCGAAAGGACCAAGATTCAAGTAAGGATATCTGGCGCTATCCAGTCACGTATAAGGGAAGTCATTAAAGCCAGCTCTCCAAGACAAAGCCATTGCTGAATAACCTCGTTCTTGGAAAGAATCACTCTCTTTCTAAGGATCAAATCTCTTGGGTTGGAAAATCTCTTCAGAAATCAAACCTCTCTCGAAGTATTTAATCACATCTTTGTACCTCAGAAAATATACTTTGATCAAACCAAATACCTCTCTTTGTTCTACTACAAACAAATATTGTATCTCTACTAGATCTCTTGTGTAACAAGTTAGAGAACAAAGAGAGAACAACACTGGTGAGGCATTGTATCAAAAAGAAATGAGTGATATAGGAACTGAGTGATCGATGTAGATCACACGATTCACTGTGTACTCAAGAAACTCATTCACTGAAAGAAAACTCCCTTGCAACCCAAGGGGATTGGACTAGGATTTACATTAAATCTGAACCAGTATAAAAATTCTAGTGTCTTTAATTCCTGCATTTAATTTCTGCATCTTAAATTCTATCCTTACTGTTATCAAGTTATTACATCTAGTCGACTAATTTGAAAACTAGTCAAGTGATAGCGATTAATATTTAAAATACTTTCAATCTGTACTAGAGCAAGGATTACATTTTTTTTCTTTTGCTAACAGCTTGTGAGAAAAGATCATGGCAAATCAAGTTATTGTAGGAGAACTCTTCCAAGAAGGAACTTTGCAAGTGAGGCCGCCATACTTCAATGGACAACGTTTCTCTCACTGGAAAGTGCGTATAGAAATATACGCAAAGGCTTATGATGTTAAAGTCTGGAGAGTCATCAAAAAGGGTTACTATCCCTTGTCGGCTGCCGCTCAACCACTTGCTAATCCTGAAGATATAGATTCATATACAGATGAGCAAATGGAATTTGTACAAGTCAACAACAAGGTAAGAAATTTGCTCTATAATGCGATAAGTGGTGAAGAGTATGAGAAAAACTCCAGTTGTGAACAACCAAAGAGATATGGAATAAAATTGAAGTTACATACGAAGGAACCAGCAAAGTAAAGGAAACACATATCAACTTGTTGGTTCATGACTATGAACTCTTTCAGATGAAAGAAGGAGAATGGATTGAAAAGATGTTTGCCAGATTCAGTAAAATCCGTAGCGATCTAAAAGCTTTTGGCAAACCATACTCAAGTGGTGATCAAGTTAGGAAGATTCTTAGAAGCCTACCCACTACTTTGCAAACCAAAGTGGTCACACTTGAATAACAGGATCTGAATAAGTTATAATATGATGAACTTCGAGGAGAACTCATAGCTTCCAATAAAATACATCTCAAGAAAACAAATCAAGAAGAAAAGAAGAAAGTATTTGCATTCAAGGCCACAACTGAAATGGCAGAAAATGATATCGATGATGATCCTGAAACTCTTCAAGAAGAAATTGCCATGGTATCAAAAAACATGGATGGTTTAATGATAAGATTCAGGAATGCGAGAGGAGGAAGGATGCCACCTAGGCGATCCAGACAATATAATGAACAAGACAAAAATGATGGAAAATGCAGTGTGGAAAATTTGGACATGTTCAAGCTAAGTGACTAGATCTAAAAAGAAAAATATCCAGAGGCTTTAACAATAACAAATCATTTGGAAGCTAGAGTGATGAAGACAATTCAGAACATGAAGAAATATCAAATCTTTGCTTCATGACAATTCTGGAAAATGACATGAACAAACTTTCAGGATGCTGGACAGATGACGACACCTCAGACGATGAATGCAAAGATGACAATGAGAATTGTTTTATTGCACGAGGTAAAACAAGCGAGGTAAGATCTTATAACTGTGAAGATGTAATGAATTGCAGGATATTCTTGACCTTACTTTGAAAGAGTCTCAAAAAATGATGAATGAACTAAAGAAACTCAACAAAAAAGTAAAAGATTGGAAACTCAAGCATGAAGTATCTGAAATCGAAAAAAGAGGTACTTCAAGAAGAGTTTGAGGAATTGCAAATGCAACTCAATGGCATGCGCAAATCCACCAGTCACACTTTTGTCAGGTCAATCCAGGCAACTTACAAGTCAACTAGAGAAGGACCAGCCATAACAAAGTCCACTAGTACTAACACTACTGAAAGATCCAAAAATAGATCAGGAGTTACGTGTCACTACTGTAACAAAAGTGGACATAGATATTCCTTTTGTAGATTTTGTAAATCAAATGTTTCAGGAAGGATTTGGAAACCCAAAAATAATTCTGAGTCGAGTAATACTAACGAACCAGGACCCAAGCAAGCTTAGGGTATATAAAAGAAAGTAATCACTATGTCTTTTAGGAACACCACATGAGGAGTTGCAGAGGAAAATGGTACTTAGATAGTGCGTGTTCCAGTCACATGACAGGTGATAAAAACCTGTTTAAGGAAGTTACAAAAATAGATGGAGGAAGTGTTAAGTTTGGCGATGATTCAA
Organism: Nicotiana glauca; assembly: GCA_026770625.1. Classification (NCBI taxonomy): domain Eukaryota; kingdom Viridiplantae; phylum Streptophyta; class Magnoliopsida; order Solanales; family Solanaceae; genus Nicotiana; species Nicotiana glauca. The sequence goes on from MU730784.1 coordinate 82,109, forward strand.
AAGGAAAAATAGTCGGTACTGGAACAGTCCCTTTCAATAATAACTGTGATATCACTGAGGTTTATCTTGTTGATGGACTTAACTACAACCTTCTAAGCATAAGTCAACTGTGCGACTTAGGGTATGAGGTAAAATTTAAGAAACAGGTTGTGGTATTGAAGATAAGACAGGTAAAATAATCCTTCTAGGTAAAAGGTATCGAAATGTTTATATTCTTGATGGATTTTAAAATATAGATGGTCTTATTTGTTTAACATCCATATCTGATGATCGTTGGTTATGTCATAAGAAACTTGGTCATGCAAACATGCATTTGACAGAAAAACTTTCTAATCATGAGTTAGTTATTGGTTTTCCCAAACTAAATTTCTCTAGAAATCATATATGTGATGCTTGTCAAATTGGAAAAAAAACTAGAAACGCTTTCAAAAACAAGGATATTGTATCTACCTCTAAACCTTTGCAGTTACTTCATATGGATTTATTTGGGCATACAAGAACTGCTAGTATAGGAGGAAAACGATATGCTTTTTTTATTGTTGATGATTACTCACATTTTACTTGGGTGATTTCCTATCTCATAAAGATGAAGCGTCGAAATTTTTTGAGATTTTTTGTAAGAAGGTTGAAAGAGAAAAGGGGTATCTGATTACATCAAACCAAAGTAATCATGGAGGAGAATTTGAAAGCAGAGCATTTGAAGACTTCTCTAATGATCAAGAATATACTCACCACTTCTCTGCACCAAGATCACCCCAACAGAATGGAGTCATTGAAAGGAAAAATAGAACCCTGTAAGATATGGCAAGAACTATGATATTAGAACAATCACTGCCAAATCATTTCTGGGCAGAAGGAGTAAGTACAACATGTCACATTATCAACCGATGTCTTATAAAGCCTATTTTGAAGAAAATACCTTATGAACTGTGGAAAGGTAAACGCCCTAATATTAGTTACTTTCATCTGTTTGGAAGTAAGTGTTTCATCCACAACAATGGTAAGGACAATCTTGGAAAATTCGATCCAAGAAGTGATCAAAGTATTTTTCTGTGTTGTTCATTGAACAGTAGATCATTTAGAGTCTATAATAAATGTACATTGTGTGTGGAAGAATCAGTACATGTTATATTTGATGAAAATAACTGCCATGACCCAATTTTCTAACCCAGTCGTGATGGCGCCTCTCGTGAAGACAAGGCCAGCCAACTAACCCAAATCGTCTCTTTAACAATTATTAAACGTAAATGAATAGATAAATACAACTTAACGACAATAATAACCAGTGTTTTATAGCCCAACATAACTCGACCGGGGTGTCACAAGTCACGAGCATCTAAAGAAAACCTGAACACAACTACAGGGCCAATAATATACAAAATTAAAATTTGAAATTCTAAAGACAATGTCCGGTGCTGGAAACGCTGGCGGTCACCTTGCTCAGCTATAATTGTAATACCTTCAATCAGCTAATATCCCGCTATAGGGTGATCAATACCTACAGCTGCACGCGGGGTGCAGGGAGTAAAGTGAGTACTCCAACCCAGTGAGTAATAAAAGTAAATAACAACTGAGCGGTAAGAAATAACGTAAAACATATCGTCATGCTGTATAGAAGCAGAGAAAAACCCTTCAATTGAGAAAATCAGTAAAAACTATGAAATCTTTAGAAATATCTTGGCTCAGTTTAAAACCTCTTTTTGAAAATGATCCTTTCAATAGTTGTGAAAATAATGTCAACAATAAATAATAAAAAATCTGCCCCTCGGGCTCAATATCAACCTCTCAGTACAACATCAGCCTCTCGGGCTCACTTCCAACTCACAAGGTACAACATCAGCCTCTCGGGCTCAATATCAGTATCTCAGAACAGTATCAGCCCCTCAGGCTCAGAACAGTATGAAGCAACCAAACAATGAAATAAGAGCACATAATTATTATAGCAGATAAGGAACAAATGCATGAGTGCAATGCAATGCATATGACGGTACACTCTAGTATCCGCTGCGGCATGCAGCCCGCTCCATTTATTTATCATCGACAGCGCTCACTAGGGGTGTGTACAGACTTCGGGAGGGGCTCCTACAGCCCAAGCGCAATATTAGCCATCTCGTGGCATCAAATAGGCTCTCGGCCTCAATATCAATATATCATGGTTGCGGCGTGCAGCCCGATATATATCAATATATCACTGTTGCGGCGTGCAGCCCGATCCATATCAATAAATCATTGCTGCGGTGTGTAGCCCGATCCATATCATTATATCATTGCTACGGCGTGCAGCCTAATCTATATTAATATATCATTGTTGCGGCGTGCCGCCCTATCCATATCAATATATCATTACTATGGTGTGCAGCCCGATCCATATCAATATATCATTGCTGCGGCGTGTAGTCCGATCCATATCAAGTATAAACATCCTCACTATCGGGTCCTTGACCCATCTCAGTCAAGTAATGCACAGCCTCTCGGGCATAACAAGTTATAGGGATCTTCGCCCTCATATACTTCTCATTCAATATTCATGTTCAAAAATACAGTTCATATAACATTTTTAACAGTTGAAAACATGAAGTCAGAGTATGGTTTTATGCAAACAAATGAGGAAAAACACATAAGAATCCCCTAAGGATTCTACAGGCCGGCACAAGACCAACTTAGCAGTAAGCTCAATTCTCAATAATAAAGTATGCATATCAATCGCCAATATAGTAGAAATAACACTCGCGATGGACCAAGTCACAATCCCAGATAGTAAACGACCCCGCACTCATCATAGAATGCGTGTCACGCCTCAATATAGCATTACGATGTGAAAGTCCGGGGTTTCAAACCCTCAGGATATAATTTACAAGCATTATCCATCTCAAGACGACCAAAAGTCTAGCTCGTTATGCCCTTGCCTCTCGAATTGGTCTCCTCGTGCGACGAATCTGCCCAAAATCACAACGAATATGTCGCATTATGGTAAAGGGACAATATCCAATCGATAGCAATCGAAAAATATCAAAATTCACGAATTTGACAAAACCCGAGCCCCGGGCACACTTCTCGAAACTCCAAAAATTTTATACCAAAATGTTCTTAGTCCTCTCACGAGTCCGTACATATAAATAATACAAAAATCGGAGCTCGTTTGAGCCTTCAAATCGACCCTAGAAGATTTTAAAATCACAAGCCCTAAAACCCCACTTTTCTACTGATTTTTCATGTTCTAATTCATATATAATCTTGTATTTAACTTGAAAATAAGTAGAAACAACTCAACTTTGATGCTTGATGAAATCCCCTTTGAAATTCTCTCCAAAATCATCCAAACCAAATGAAAGAAATGAAAGAAATAAGCCAAATACGTGTTTAAAAGAATCTGTCCGTGCTTCGTCAAGTTGTACATGCACTTGTACTATACAAGTTGTACATCCTATTAAAATTATTCCTTGTCGGACACCTTCTGTTTAAACACCCATAACGTCTTGTATAAATATCCAAATGATAAACGGTTAGAATATTTAGAAACTAGACTCGGCGATATTTAATTTAATAGGTTGTACATCATATAACGCTTTATATATCCCGAGATATGAGCTTCTAAAATAGGCTCCATGAAATCAGAAAATTCTGGAGAAACTGCACCACCAGTCATTTTCAATTGATCATAACTTTTAATACAGATGTCCAAATTGTGATTTATTTAGCTTTATAGAAACTAGACACCATGGTCTACAACTTTTGTTTTTGCATCATCTCAAAATTCCTTGTATATCAAAAGATATAGGCCTCTGAATTATGCAACTTTTGCTGTCCAAAGACAGCTTAGCAGCAGAAATTTCTGCACCTTTTTCTTTTCTTTTTGGTCTGAATTTCATTCCGTTAACCTTACGAAATCCACCCGAGGCCCTTGGGACCTTAACCAATTATAACAACATGTCCCACAATATTATTCAAACTTGTTCCAACCTTCGGAACACCCAAAATAACATCAAAACATCAAATCATCATCGGATTCAAGCCTATGAATCTCAAGAACTTCCAAATTCCACATCTGATGTCAAAACACGTCAAAACTAGTCCGAATGACCTCAAATTTTTTAGACAAGTCTAAAATGACATAACGAAGCTACAAAAACTCTCGGAATTCCATTCCGACCCTCGGATCAAAATCTCATCTATAACCGGAATTTGCCAAAATGCTAACTTTGCCAATTCAAGCTTAATAATACACCGGTCATCACAAAAATATTCCGGACACACTCCTAAGTCCCAAATCACCTAACGAAGCTATCTGAACCATAAAATTCACATTTCGAG
>MU730789.1:5305-16369 GCA_026770625.1 Nicotiana glauca
ATTTATTTCCTTTATACATTTTTGTATTTTCCTTTTGTATTTTATTTTCTTTCATATTTTCTTTCTTGTATTTTTCTTTTTTCTTCTATATATATTTTTTTTCTGATTTTTTGCTAATTTTAAAAGTAATTAATTTCTATATTTTTTATAGATTTTCCAATTAAGAACAAATAAATGCTATTTTGATTTTCTTTAATTTGTTCCCAAAATCACAAAAATTGTAAAATTAAAATCCCAATATTCCTGCCTATTTTTGTATATTTTTTGTGAATTATTATATAGCTAGTTAACACAAAATGCCACAAAACTATTTAAAAATTATTTTGCTCAAATTTTGGGAATAATTTGCTTAGGGCAAAAATTACGTGCTCACAAGAGTTATAGCCTTATTTCCCCTATCTATGCTTCTTTATGTATTGTTCAGCTGTGTTGAGTTGTATCGAGTTGGTAGGTTTGTGTTCGGAGTAGTTTTTGAGTGAAATGAACACTTAATCTCTTAGTTAGAAAGCTAAGATAGAAAAAGTCAATCGGAAGTTGATTTATGAGTAAACGATTTCGGATTTGGATTTTTTTTATTCGATTAGCTTCATTTGATCATTTTAGACTTAGGAGTGTGTTCGGAATATAATTTGGAGGTCCGTGGTAGAATTAGGCTTGAATTGACGAAAGTTGGAAGTTTAGAAATTATTAGGCTAGAATACGAAGTTGATTTGGTGTTTTGGTGTTGTTTTGGATGTTCTGGAGGTTCGACTAAGTTCGGGTAGTGATATATGACTTGTTAGAATTATTGGTTGAGGTCACGTGGGCCTCAGGTGAGTATATCATATTGAACAAATGAGCTCTGATTTCATTTTTTATTGAAGCATTAGATCCATATCTTAATTACGGACCCATAGCAAAAAGAATCATCGAATTTGGATATCGTATGAGGATTTTATAGTTATTTTACTAAAAATTAATTTGCCAGACTTTTTCAGAGTAATTACAAAATTGCCGCTAGCAGCGTATTTAAAAATCTGCACTATTTGTAAATATTAAAACCTACATATCTCATTCATTATAACGCCAAATTAAGTGATTCGAAAGCCTAACTTGACTAGAATTTCACAAGGAATCTATTGGAGGAATAAAATAAGAGATTTGGGATTTTTTGGCACGAGAAACGAGGTAGAATAGCTGGTAGAATAATACATAAAACTAGGGTTTGCTCATTCGTTCATATTTTGAGTTGGGGAGCTCGAATTTGGGAGTTTCTTTAGGCGATATTCACCATATGGATTGGGGTAAGTTTTCTCTACTCGATTTTGATTATATTTCATGAATCTATCTTCATTTTTTTGGGATTTGATTGATGATTTAAAATAACAACAACAACTATCCAATATAGTCCCACAGAGTGGGGTCTAGGGAGGTTAATAAGTACGCAGGCCTTACCCCCGCCCGAAAGGGCAGGGAGGCTGTTTCCAATCGACCTTCGGCTCAGGACAAGGAAAAGAAAAGAAAAAAGCATTAGTAACCCCCGCATAAATCACATAAATATTTATGTAAACATAAACCATAAATAACATGGCAAGCAAACGGGAAAAAGATAAACAAAAACAAAAACAAAGGGGGCACATAANCCTTTTTGGGAATAATAGTGCTTCATCCACATCTATTATCAACATTCCAGCTCCTTTCAGTTTCAGGCGGTGGAGTCCTGTTATTACAGGTAATTTCTTCTGAAAATCATGTGTACCGTGCTATTCTAGTTTAGAATATGTCCATCGCTGTCCTTGTTAGGGAAATCAAAACAAAAATATCATCGCTTTTATGGGTAGGAAGCTCTTTTGAAATCAAGTTCACCTCTGTGCCCCATTTATCTGTTTATTGGAAGCTTCTCATACTAGCTTGAACTATACATCTCTGATAGTACTAACTTCAAAGTCTAATTTGGAACAAAATATGATAGTTTCACTGATTATAAAGAAATGATGGCTTGAGAAATGAAGTCACACTAAATATACACAACAATTGCCTTTATACCAGTTGTGAATGCTAATTGTCATATTAAGGCTTCAGCAAAGTGGAGTTGAATGGAGTTTTTTATGCCTCTGGCGTAGACAGTTTCCTCTAACTTATTATCTTTGCTTGTTGTCATAGACTGTCATCTTCTAAAGGAGAAACTCTGTTTAAACTATTAGCACTGGCTCAGGAAGATTACCTTTTGGTAAGAATAATGAATAATTGTTGTGGATTAGAGTGAGAAGGTAACACCAGTTTTTGAGTCATAGATAACAAACATACTTATAACAAAAACAACAACAACTACCCAGTATAGTCCCACAGAGTGGGGTCTGGGGAGGGTAATAAGTACGCAGGCCTTACCCCCGCCCGAAAGGGCAGGGAGGCTATTTTCAATTGACCCACGGCTCAAGACAAGGAAAAGAAAAGAAAAAAGCATTAGTAACTCCCGTATAAATCACATAAATATTTATGTAAACATAAACCATAAATAACATGGCAAGCAAACGGGAAAAAGATAAACAAAAACAAAAACAAAGGGGGCACATAAATAATTATATGACCATAAACCGTAAATAAAGTGGCATGCAATAGCAACGCCCACCCAACCCCGCCCAGCCCCGGTCGAGAAGAGTGAAAAATTCCAGAAGCCCCTATCCTACCACCCTGATACTAGACCTCCAGACTTTCCTATCAAGGGCCATGTCCTCGTTAATCCGCATTCTAGCCATGTCCTGCCTAATCACCTCTCCCCAATACCTCTTTGGCCTCCCCCTTCCTCGACTCGCACCAACAACCGCTAGCCGCTCACAACTCCTCACCGGGGTACCAGGGCTTCTCCTCCACACATGCCTGAACCACCTAAGCCTCGCTTCCCGCAGCTTCTCATCCACTGGGGCCACCCCCACCTTCTACCGAATAACTTCATTCTTGATCCTATCTAACTTGGTGAGCCTGCACATACACCTGAGCATCCTCATCTCCGCAACCTTCATTCTCTGAACGTGAGAGTTCTTCACCGGCTAGCACTCCGCCCCATACAACATGGCAGGTCTAACCACAGCTCTATAAAACTTCCCCTTGAGTTTCTGTGGCACTTTCTTGTCACACAAGACTCCAGTTGCAAGCCTCCATTTCGACCACCCTGCCCTTATACGGTTAGTGATATCCCCGTCGATCTCTTCGTCCCCCTGAATCACCGACCCAAGATATCTGAAACGGTCCCTCTTGGCGATGACCTGAGATCCAAGCTTTACGTCCCTGCCTACTTCTTCTTCGCTCGACTCGGCACTAAACTTGCACTCCAGGTATTCTGTCTTAGACCTGCTTAGTTTGAAACCCTTAGACTCGAGAGTTTGTCTCCAGACCTCCAACCTCTCATTAACACCAACCCTTGTCTCGTCTATCAAGACTATGTCATCAGCAAATAGCATACACCATGGCACATCCCCTTGAATATGGCGTGTTAGAGCATCCATCACCAAAGAAAATAAGAGAGGGCTAAGCACAGATCCTTGGTGAAGCCCCATAACCATCGGGAAATGGTCTGAGTCGCCACCCACCGTCCTAACCCTAGTCTTAGCTCCGTCGTACATGTCCTTGATCACTCTGATGTAGGCTTCCGGCACGCTCTTCGTCTCCAGGCACCTCCATAACACGTCCCTTGGGACCTTGTCGTACGCCTTCTCTAAGTCGATAAACAACATGTGCAGGTCCTTCTTCTTAACCCTGAACTGTTCTACCAATCTCCTGACAAGGTGGATAGCTTATGTAGTGGAGCGGCCCGGTATAAAATCGAACTGGTTCACAGATACAGACGTCATCTCCCTCACCCTCGCCTCAACCACCCGCTCCCAGACTTTCATGGTGTGGCTTAGTAATTTGATACCCCTATGGTTGTTACAACACTGGATATCCCCTTTGTTCTTATACAAGGGCACCACTGTACTCCACCTCCACTCCTCCAGCATCCTCTTAGTCCTGAAGATCACATTGAACAACTTGGACAGCCACTCCATTCCTGTCCTACCATGCATTTCCAAAACTCCACCGGGATTTCGTCTGGCCCGGTCGCTCGACCCCTACTCATCTTACGCAAAGCCCCCACGACCTCTTCCACCCTAATGCGCTTGCAGTACCCAAGGTCTCTATGACACTCTGAATTCCCCAACTCCCCTAGCTCTATGTCTTGTTCCCCTTCCTTGTTAAGCAGGTCTCAAAAGTACGTCTGCCACCTTTTCTTGACTTGGGACTCCCCTATCAGAACTCTACCGTCCTCGTCCTTGATGCACCTAACTTGGTCTAGATCTCGCGCCTTCCTCTCCCTCGCTTTACCCAACCTGAATAACTTCCTATCCCCGCCTTTCTCCCCCAATTCCTTATACATGCGACCAAACGCCTCATTTTTAGCTTCCGTGACTGCCAGCTTCGCTTCCTTCCGCGCCACCTTATAACTCTCCCTGTTCACTCTCCTTTCCTCCTCGCTTGTGCTCCCTGCCCACTTAGAGAACGCCGCCTTCTTCACCTCCACTTTTCCTTGGACTACACCGTTCCACCACCAGTCACCTTGGTGTCTACCTGAAGAGCCCTTGGCTACCCTGAGCACATCGCGCACAGCCTCCCTAACCAGGGTCGCCGTCTCTGACCACATTGCGTCCGCTTCCCCAGAACTTCTCCAAGCTTTGCTACCAACTAACCTCTTTTCCAACTCCTGGGCTTTCTCCTTAGTCAAAGCTCCCCATCTAATCTGCGACCGGCCCCGGGCACCCCTCCTCTTCCCCTTCACCTAGAGACCGACATCAATCACTAGGAGTCTATGGAGAGTCGAAAGGGACTCTCCCGGGATAACCTTGCAGTCCTTGCACAACCCTCTGTCGCCCTTCTGAGGAGGAGGTAATCAATCTGACTTCTAGACCGAACTTTGGAAAGTAACCAAATGCTCCTCCCTCTTTTGAAATGAAGAGTTTGCAATCAAAAGCTCAAAAGCCCTGGCAAAATCAAGCAGCAAAGTGCCTCCTCCGTTTCTAACCCCAAGACCATAGCCACCATGCACCTCACCATAACCTCCAGCGTCAGCCCCAATATGACCATTAAAATCCCCTCCAATAACTAGCTTCTCAGATTGGGGAACACAACTCACCAACTAGTCCAACCCCTCCCAAAAGCGCCTCTTAACCTCCTCATCTAATCCTGCTTGCGGCGCGTAAGCGCTGATGACATTGAGGACGCAACCACCAATAACCAATCTAATAGACATTAGCCTATCATTCACTCATCTGACCTCAACCACGGACTCCCTGAGATCCCTATCCCCCAAGATACCCACTCCATTCTTACCCCTTACGACCTCAGAGTACCACAGCTTAAACCCGTCTACATTCCTCGCCTTCGACCCTTTCCACCTAGTCTCCTGCACACAAGCTATGCTAACCCTCCTCTTCTGAAGAATCTTCGCCAGCTCTATGGACTTTCCTATCAGGGTGCCTATGTTCCACGACCCTATCCGTAACCTATGACCGTTCGCTAACCCCTTCCCACCCTTGCCTCCCGCCCTACCCCTAGAACCCCTCCCTGCCCCCTACTTACCCCGACCCCTACCCCCGAGGATATGACCTTACACTGCCATCCCTTACCGCGGCCACTATCCCTCCAACCGACTACAGAAAATAGTGATGCACACACAAAGTTTAGTTGGAATACATAAGAAGGTGTATAGAGTAAACAAGAGATCGGGAGGTACCAACTCCCGATGAAAAAAAACCTAAAACTAGGCTTTGATGCGCCCGCGGTAAACTACTGCCAACTCTTACACATTCTGGCCGGTGTCGTTACGCTGTTCACTTCCAAACGCCGCAAGCTTGCTTCGTTCGCCTCGATTAGTACCTGAAAATCACCCACAAAACAAAACAACCCCACAAAAATGCGGGGGGGATGCCCTAAAGGAAGGTGGAATGGGGGAGGGGGAACGGAATAGAGGGGAGAAGAGAGAGAGAGCTGGGGTGGCGGGGCAGAGGAGGGAGCTGGGGTGGGGGACGGGAGAGAGGAGAAGAGAGAGAAATAAGAGGAGAGAGAGGGAGGGAGAGCTTACCGGTGGGTGGGGAAGTCTCCGGCAGTCGCCGGAATTAGAGAGTGGAGGGGGAGAATGGAAGAGAGGGGAGAGGAGGGGGGTGGCGGGGCAAAGGCAGGGTGGGGAAGAAGAGAGAAGAGAGAGAGATAAAGGGTGAAGGAGAACTTACCAGGCAGTCACCGGAGTAGAGGGTCGTCGCCGGAGGGGGGAGGGTCGCCGGCAGGGGGGAGCTGCCCGTTACAGATGGAGGGGGGGAAGCAGTCGACCGTTGTCTGTCACCCCTCAAATCTTGTGTAACCTTTTCTTAAGTGCTCAATCGATTACTACTGGAGTTTAATGGAAAGTGCTTTCATACCGTATGATAACCAAAAGATGATGCCCCTTGATATCAACTTTTAGGTTAGATAAATTTTTGAGTGGTTTTTTTGTTCTCTCTTCAATTTGATTGATGATTTCAAAGTGAAAATTGAGGGAGTTAGGGTTTGAGTTTTAGAGAGTTTTAAGTTGTGATTTGAGGGATCAAACGGAGTCCTATTTTGACGAATTTTATATGGTTAGACTCGGGTGAGGATGAGGATTACTATTTTTCCATTTTTGACTGATTCCGAGATATGGGCTCGGGGGGCCGGGTTTTGGCCGATTTCGAATTTTTGGCATATTTTGTAGTTTTTATTGTGAAATTCGATTCTTTAGCACATGTTTATGGTATTAATCTAATTATGGCTAGATTCAATGCTTTTGAATATAGAGTCTAGAGATGAGGGCATCCCAGAGTAGGATTTTACGTGGTTGAGGTAAGTAACAGTTTTAACTCTAACATTGAGGGTATAAACCCGGTGAAATTGATATCATGTGATTATTTGGTGGTGATACCAATGCTAGGTGACGGGCATGTGGGTATGCACTATGAGGGATTGAGACTTGGTTCATCCCGTGAGGCAATGAGGCCTAATAGCTATTATCTGTGGTTATGTGTTTACTTGTTGTTGAACTCGTTTGCCTTCCTGTTAGAGATCATACTTAGGCTTTGCTCATGCTCACATTATTTGTAGTCAGTCATAGAAATTATTGTACATGTTTACCTAACTCTCTATTATTTGCTAATATAATGTGATACTTGATGTGGGTTGTGTCCCCTTATTTGTTGATGATAGTGAGGCTAGTGAGGCATATGATTGAGTAAGACCGATGGCCTGGTTGTAAGGATATTAATACCATAGCGCGTGAGTTGTCCGCGTAGCACGTGAGTTGACCGTGCGGGTCCAGGTATTAATAGCATAGCGTGTGAGTTGCCCGCGTAGCATGTGAGTTAACCGTGCGGATCCAGGTATTGATATGATGGCATGTGAGTTGTCCGTGCTTAGCGCTTGGGCTTTGGGAGCCCCTCCGGAGTCTGTACACACCCCTAGTGAGCGCAGAGTGTTGAGTGTATTGAGTATTGAGTATTAAGTGTTGAGTGCGAGTGCTGAGTGATAGAGTGACATTGTTGTGAGGTTGCATTTACTTTTGTTGTTGTTGGATTTACCTGTTAAATTGTTTGTGCTATTTGTTGCTTTGATGGAATTTAACTGTTTATTCATGTTTATTGTAGATTGTGAAAATAAATAATTGGACTGTTTTGCTTAGCTTGTTACTACTACTCAGTTCCTTAGTTATTTTTGTTACTACTGAGGTGGTTGTACTCATACTACACCCTGCACTTTATGTGCAGATCCAGGTGAATTAGAGCACTGCGATCGTTGAGTTTAGGCTGGCTTTAATTGGAGATTGCAAGGTAGCTGCTAATTCCGCAGGACCTTATTATTTCGTTTATCATTTCTTCTTTTAGATAGTTAGACACTTTATATATCTTAGTTTATAGTTTTAGACGCTCATGACTCAGTGATACCTCGATGTTTGGGGCTAGCTTCCGTATTTTTATATTAATTATATTTAGAGTTGATTTAGTTATGAGAAGTTTGAATATTGGTATTGTTTTATTAAATCCTTAAAATTAATTAGTAGTAATATTTAGGGAAATAGGTTTGCCTTACAACACGATAGGTGCCATCACGACCATGGTTATATTTTGGGTCGTGACAAGTTGGTATCAGAGCCTAGGTTACATAGGTCTCATGAGTCATGAGCGGGTTAAGTAGAGTCTTGCGGATCGGTACGGAGACGTCTGTACTTATCTTCAAGAGGCTGCAGAACCTTTAGGAAAACTTCACCTTCTTGAATTTTTATCATGCGGTATTGATTCAGATTGAAGTCTAACTCTTTGAATTCCTTCCACGCATTCATATGCGCACATGAGCGCTCGGTATCAGTTGCGCATCGACGAATTGTGACTCCCTGGATGAGGTACGAGATATCATTTCTGTGTGTTGATGTTGAGCCAGTATGGAGAAATTGAGGCCGGCTTTTAACTATAGATTGAGCACAGAGGTGTTGATTGTGTAATCTCGTGCTTGTGGACTTATACGTCCGACAATGTCCCTATTAGTAAAAATCTGGGCTGGATGGATACGTGATGAGTATGATGTGACCGCGAGATGAGTTCATATGATTTGAATGTGATGAGAATGTATTAGTAAAGGTTTCACTTATTTAAGACTCCAAATATGTTTCTAGACTCATTCGAGGACGAACGTTTGTTTAAGAGGGGGAGGATGTAACGACCCGGCCAGTCGTTTTGAGAGTTATAGCCCTATTTCCCCTATCTATGCTTATTTATGTATTGTTCAGCTGTGTTGAGTTGTATCGAGTTGGTAGGTTTGTGTTCGGAGTAGTTTTGGAGTGAAATGAACACTTAGTCTCTTAGTTAGAAAGCTAAGTTAGAAAAAGTCAATCAGAAGTTGACGTATGAGTAAACAAAATCGGATTTGGACTTTTTTTATTCGATTAGCTTCGTTTGGTCATTTTTAGACTTAGGAGTGTGTCCGAAATATAATTTGGAGGTCCGTAGCAGAATTAGGCTTGAATTGACGAAAGTTGGAAGTTTAGAAATTCTTAGGCTAGAATTCGAGGTTGACTTGGTGTGTTGGTGTTGTTTTGGGTATTCTGGAGGTTCGACTAAGTTTGGGTAGTGACATATGACTTGTTGGAATTATTGGTTGAGGTCACGTGGGCTTCGGGCGAGTATATCATATTGAACATATGAGCTCCGATTTCATTTTTTATTGAAGCATTAGATTTGTATCGTAATTACGGACCCGTAGCTAAAAGAATCATCGAATTTGCATATCATATGAGGATTTTATGGTTATTTTACTAAAAATTAAGTTGCCAGACTTTTTCAGAATAATTACGAAATTGCCACTAGCAGCATATTTAATAATCTACACTATTTGTAAATATTAAAACCTACATATCTCATTCATTATAAGGTCAAATTGAGTGATTCGAAAGCCTAATTAACTAGAATTTCAAAAGAAATCTATTGGAGGAATAAAGTACATGTTTTGGGATTTTTGGCACGAGAAATGAGGCAAAATAGCTGGTAGAATAATACATAAAACTAGGGTTTGCTCATTCGTTCATATTTTGAGTTGGGGAGCTTGAATTTGGGAGATTTTGGAGGCGATATTCACCATATGGATTGGGATAAATTTTCTCTACTCGGTTTTAATTATATTTCATGAATCTATCTTCGTTTTTTTGGGATTTGATTGATAATTTCAAAGTGAAAATTGAGGGAGTTAGGGTTTGAGTTTTGTAGAGTTTTAAGTGAAGATTTGAGGGATCAAACGGAGTCCGATTTTGACGAATTTTGTATGGTTAGACTCGAGTGAGCATGAGGATTATTATTCTACCATTTTTGACTGATTCTGAAATGTGGGCCCGAGGGCCGGCTTTTGGCCGATTTTGAATTTTGGCATATTTTGTAGTTTTTATTGTGAAATTCGATTCTTTAGCACATGTTTATGGTATTAATCTAATTATGGCTAGATTCAGTGCTTTTGGATACCGAGTCTAGAGATGAGGGCATCCCAGAGTAGGATTTTATGCGGTTGAGGTAAGTAACAGTTTTAACTCAAACTTTGAGGGTATAAACCCAGAGAAATTGATGTCATGTGATTGTTTGGTGGTGATACCACGCTAGGTGACGGGCTTGTAGGTATGCACTTTGAGGGATTGAGACTTGGTTCGTCCCGTGAGGCTATGAGGCCTAATAGCTATTATCTGTGGTTATGTGTTTACTTGTTATTGAACTCGTTTGCCTTCATGTTAGAGATCATGCTTAGGCTTTGCTCATGCTCACATTATTTGTAGTCAGTCATAGAAATTATTGTACATGTTTACCTCAGTCTCTATTATTTGCTAATATATTATGATACTTGATGTAGGATATGTCCCCTTATTTGTTGATGATAGTGAGGCTAGTGAGGTATATGATTGAGTAAAATCGATGGCCTGGTTGTGAGGATATTAATACCATAGCGCGTGAGTTGTCCGCGTAGCACGTGAGTTGACCGTGCGGGTCCAGGTATTGATACCATAGCGCGTGAGTTGTCCGCATAGCATGTGAGTTGACCGTGCGGATCTAGGTATTGATATGATGGCATGTGAGTTGTCTGTGCTTAGAGCTTGGGCTTTGGGAGCCCCTCCGGAGTCTGTACACACCCTCAGTGAGCGCAGAGTGTTGAGTGTATTGAGTGTTGAGTGCGAGTGCTGAGTGATGGAGTGACATTGCTGTGAGATTGCATTTACTTTTGTTGTTGTTGCATTTACCTGTTAACTTGTTTGTGGTATTTGTTGGTTTTATGGAATTTACCTGTTTATTAATGTTTATTGAAGATTGTGAAAATAAATAATTGGACTGTTTTGCTTAGCTCGTCACTACTACTTGTAAACACGTGATTTTTGACCCTCCCCGAGAATTTTTACAATTTTGCATAAATATTTAATTTAGGCCTAATATAGCTATTTTAGCTAGTTTGGACCATTTTACTTTATTTTCATCAAAAAAAAAAATGAAAATTACAAAAAATGACATATAAATTTTAGTTTAT
>MU730789.1:25649-38649 GCA_026770625.1 Nicotiana glauca
TGCAGCCAATTTCAAGTAGTAACAAGTGTTTGGACATTTTCATAATAAATGCAACTTCTATACTTTGTAAGAACACGCCACCAATGCTAAATATTAATTCCGATGGTACAATGGTAATAAAAATGCTAAGTACATCACGCACCATCATTGAAAGATCGGGATATTTTCTAAAATGGTCCTTCCAATACATGACAACATCACCTCTTGAAACTTTTCAAGATCAAGTTTTGGTTCCTTTTAGTAAAGATCCAATTCTGACTTTCCATATCTAAAGGCATTATACTTTTTATTTTTTATATATTTTAAATAAATATTTTATTAGGCCCACGGGCCGGCCCGGCCCAACCTCAGTCAAGCCTCGCGGGCCACGGACTTACTCGGGCCGGGCTTAAAAGCCTCATTTTAAACGGGCTCCAAAAATTCTAGCCCAGCCCTGCTAAATCATGGGCTGGGCTGGGCGGGGCTGGCTCAACTAGCCAAGCCCATATTGATGGCTCTAAAGTTGGCTAACCCCAACTATTTTTATTTTGGCTTAAAAACCATTTTAGTTTGACCAATAAAATTACTCTCTTGCCCTTATAAGTTTTTATAATACCAAAATTATCCTCTTGTTTCCTCTTCATCTTTATTTTTATAATATCAAAATTTTTATATTTTCATCTTTTTAATAAGAAAAAGTTCTTACCACCACTTGTTTGCCAAATACTTCAACAACTTTTTTTAAGTTTCAGAACTTTTATCCAAACATGTAACTGCTTATTTATAAAATAAGCTCCAGCACTTAAAAGCTGCTTTTAAGCACTGCTTAAAAAGCCACTTTTTTTTAAGCCAATCCAAACGGGCTCATAGTCTTTTTTGTCTCACAAATTTATGGACTCAATCTTAAACTTTTGGGTATATAAAATTATGGATCTATAAAAATGTAAAATAAAAAAATGTGTCGTACAACTAATATTAATTTTAGACACAAATAAAAAAAATTTCCACTACCTTGTGTCTAATAGACTTGTAAGACGGACAAAGAGATATTTTATTGAAGGCAGCCAAAAATTGCCATTAAAAAGCTTTAAGTGGTGTGATTTCTAACATTGTCAAAAATGAAAATTTAAGATTGCGAAAATAAATTTTGAAATTTATTTTTAAAATTCATGTTTGGCCATAAATTTTACTCATATTTTAGCAAAAATTTAAATTTTAAAATCATCCCAATTACTAATTTTGAGCCAAAATATCAAAAGTTAGAAATTATATACATATTTTTTCCTAAATAAAGTAAAAAATATATTTTGAAAACGTACATTTTATCTTTAAACAAAAATTCCCTCAACGACATTTTTCAAAATAAATGGGCCATGTATGGCCAAACAGTAGCTTAGTGTCTGCAGCTCGTCTTCCTCGGTGGACCTGAATATCTGTCTCCTCTGTATAAAGAATAGAGGAGTTGAACTCTCAAGTTACTTCCTTTTTTCTTTAATTTATTCCCCAAAGTTGTTTTTTTCTTCCATATCTACTTAGATAATTCTTGATTTTCTTGCTCCTAATTTGAGTTTCTTCTGACTTGGGTCAATCTTTCTATTCTTGAATATCTCAGAAGAGTGACAGTTTGGAGCAAAAACAAGGTGGGAATTTAGCAATTGATGGAGGGTTACACAGTTGCTGTGAGTGGTTTGCTTGTTCTAGCTTTAGCTATCGTTGTATCTGCGGAGAAAATTCCACATGAGGCTACTTTGAGCAACAATGGAACAACTCATTGTACGGACTCATATTACTTCTTTGACCTATTCAATCTTCTTCAGAAAAAGAGTGAAATGCATTACCACCATGTTTGGCCTGTAAGTTCGTCCTTTACCTTATATAGTACTATCTTTCTTCCTTTTTCGCCATTGCTACAGCAAGTTTTCCCTTCATTAGCCGTTTCCAAGATTAGCTTTTTGTTAGCGGCATGGCATATCTTTTATGAAATCATATGATAAATGGCATGACAGTGCAGAGTTGGATCCATAAGTGTTCAATCTTCAGGGCTCTTTGGACTTAACTCATTGTAATGGGAAAATGATAATGTATAGGCGATCTCAAAATATTAGCCGAAAAAATATATTCTATATATATACACATACATTTCTCTGTGTGTGAGTATATATTCAATTGAACCTATAATGCATAAGCTGCATCCACCTCTATAACTATATATGGACTTGCTGAAGGGGGCTTCATTTTGTTGGCTGTTTGAGTTTTGGGCAAGATGTTGATTTAATGAGGTAGATGTTATCACTGAAGAGTTATATGTATTTCAGGAACTGGAATTTGGGTGGAGAGTAATTGTTGGTTCAATAATTGGATTCTTTGGTGCTGCTTTTGGGAGCGTAGGAGGTGTTGGAGGAGGCGGTATATTTGTTCCCATGCTTACTTTGATCATTGGATTTGATCCAAAAACATCAACTGCAATATCAAAATGTAAGAATCAATCTACTTTTTTCTACATAGCAACGTCTTGTTAGATTGAACGCCTCATATCTAAGGTCATCTTTAATTACGCCATTTCTGAGCTTTTTGCTTTTGTTGTGATCAGGTATGATCACAGGTGCAGCTGGTGCAACTGTATACTACAGTCTTAAGCTGAGGCATCCATTGCTTGAACTTCCCATCATTGATTATGATTTAGCTCTTCTTTTCCAACCAATGTTGTTGTTAGGGATTAGTATTGGAGTTGTACTAAATGTAATTTTTGCTGAGTGGATGGTTACAACCTTATTAATCATTCTTTTCTTATGTAAGTACTGCTATTTAGTTTCCAGCTGCAATTTTATCAATTTTGTGCTAGAGTAAGTAATTCTGATTTGTTATTAATTATGGGACTACTTGCAGCTGCATCAACAAAGGCATTTTTCAAAGGTGTCGAGACATGGAAGAAAGAAACTATTATTAAAAAGGTTGTCTCTTCGGTCGTTTAATTTCCTGTAATTGTAGAGTACAAAGATAAAAATGGATTTTAAATTCTAATTTCATGTCCAGGAAGCAGTTAGGCGCTTGACATCTAACGGTGAGTACCTATATATCTTCTTAATCTTCTACACTACAACAGAAATATTTGATGAGTTATTTCTGCGTAATATTCTGGAACTGAAACTCAGGTGCTGGTGGCGAAGAAGTTGCATACAAAATTATACCTGGAGGTCCAAACAATGGTTCAACTAATTTTACAAATGAAGTATATAAAGCAACACAGGTAATTAATACTCTCCCTTGTCCCAAATAACTGTTTTGTCCGTCCCAATCTATTCGAATGCTGATTTTATGAGATATTTCAGGTCTCAATTTTTGCCAATATGTACTGGAAGGATATCACCAGACTTATTGCTGTTTGGATCATAATCCTAGTTCTGCATATCTCCAAGGTTCTTGCTTTTACTATTGCTTGCCTTTTTTCCAAAAATTGATGATTGCATTCTGTGCTTTCATGCAACACTGGCTTACTGATTTGGAGCTATTTTTTCTACAGAATTATACAACCACTTGTTCAACGACATATTGGATCTTAAACCTCTTGCAGGTAATGTATACATTATATGTGTATGACTTGAAAATGATTATATAAATAACTTGGCACCCTGAACAGTAAAAGCCTTTAGGGGGCATTAGTTGAGCAAAATAGTGTTGCCCTCGTCACATTAAAATCCTAGATCCGCCTATAAATGTTCTTCTGACAGAAATGAATATGACTGTAAGTTGCATGACCTAAGCTTAGGTTGTAAATATGTAGCTTGCTCCTGCTTTTTGGTCCCGTCGAATGAGCCACGAAGCTTCACTTTCACTTAAATAGAGAATTTTGACCACAAAAGTTAACTGTTCTACTTCCTACTTTTCAGGTCCCTGTGGCTGTTGGAGCTTCAGCATATGAAGCAGTTTGTTTGTATAAAGGATCAAGGATGATTATGTCAAGCAGAGAAACAGTAATAACATGGAAAGTGCATCAGTTGATTCTTTACTGTTGCTGCGGCATTTTGGCTGGTATTGTTGGTGGTCTACTAGGTCTAGGTGGAGGATTCATTTTGGGTCCATTGTTTCTAGATCTAGGAATTCCTCCCCAGGTGCATTTCACTTCTTATAATATTACCTCTAGTTCAGTTTTATGTCCATTTAATAATGAAATTTTGTAACTGCAGGTATCAAGTGCCACTGCTGTCTTTGTTATGATATTTTCGTCCTCCATGTCTGTCATACAATATTACTTGCTCAGACGCTTTCCAGTACCATATGGTAAGGAAGAAAGGTAGTCGAGCAAGGATTTAACTTATATATTCAGACTGTGAAAGAAATTTTTATACTATCGGTGTATTTTAACATGTTTTAGCAGGTAAAAGGTAGTATCATTTTTCGCGCTACTGATTTCACTTTTTATGGGCAGTTACCTCATTTGAACAATTACATTGAAAGCTCCTAGTAATCATCGATAATGAAGAAACGTGTAAATCAGTTTTTTTGTTTACTAACCTGCATTTATTTTCTCTGGAAATGTTTCAGCATTGTATTTTATTGCTGTGGCCAGTATTGCAGCTATAGTAGGACAGCATGTTGTACGAAGAATAATTAGTATAGTGGGTAGAGCATCTGTGATTATCTTCATTTTGGCCTTCACAATCTTTGTGAGCGCTATATCATTAGGTAGGTTTCTTCATCTATTCACCGGAAATCCATAAGTAATATACTTATTTATTTCCTTATTTATCTGTTAATGGGTGCAGGTGGAGTTGGTATAACAGACACAATTAAAAAGATCGAGGAAGGACAATATATGGGGTTTGATAATATTTGTGCATATAATTAATATCAATATTTGTACCAAATGTTGATTTTTGGGGATTTTTGATGTTTGGTCAGTATTGATGCAATCCTGATGAAGGCTTCTCAAATCATTTCGCCTTTGAAATATTTAGCCATAATATATTTCCAGAATTTAGAAATTATCACTGTCGAGAGATTCAAAATGTATTTAGAAAATTTCAATAGGGATGTTTTATAACTTTTTTGCCTGGAAACTGTATTATTTTTCATAGCATCTTTTGTTGACAGCGTATTTGATACTCAATTGTCGAGTATCAGCTGATAAACTAATGAAACAGTAGCGAAAGAAGAGAAAAGAGGCGCATGAAAAGAGAATGAAGCAGAGATAGGGATAGAGAGAGAAGAAGGAGACAGAAGAATTCAGAATTTCTTATAATATGATAACTGTGTGAATTACAAATGCTATGCTCTATTTATAAGTGCTGGAATTTGAAATATAACAAAAGGAATTACAGAATTTGAAATAAAACTGCTACTACTCTTCCCGCCACTTTAGTTCAACTAAAATTCAAATGGTTCCACCTGTAGCCACTAATATTCGTGTCAATACTCCTCGGATGGACAACACCCCTGTCCTCAAGGGTGGAGGAAGGAAATCGGACCTTCAAAGAAGAGGCCAACTCCTAGATAGCATAAGAAGAATATAAGTCAGTCCATTTGATCAAGCACTAAGCGATAGCCCTATTACCTCTTTTAACAAACCTGTGATCAAGAACAACTTCAGGAGAGGGGCAGGAGAGGGGCAATATTGACTGGCTAGATTAGACATATGAAATGTAGGATACAATAAGACCTCAGGAGGAAGGAGTAGTTTATAGGCTACTGCACCTATCTTTTCAACAATAAGGTAGGGACCAAAGTATCGCGAAGTGAGCTTGGGAAAGTGTGGAATGTCTATAAGGTTGGAGTTTGACAAAGACCAATCCCCAACTTTGAACTGTTTATCAGACCTATGCCCCTTAGCATGGGCTTGCATTCTTTGTTGGGCGAGTAAGGTGGAATTTGGCCATCCAAATTTTGAACTCGCGAAGCAGTGCAACTCCTTCAATAGAGGTAGAATAAAGAATCACTTGGTGAGTATGAAAGATGAAGAGAAGGAGGGTATCCATATAAGAGTTCAAAAGGGAAGTCTGAATGGCTGAGTGAGGGCTAGTGTTGTACCACCACTCAGCCAAAGAGAGAAAAAGGGACCAGTCTGAAGGTGAATCTGTGCAGAAGCAGCATGGATATTTTGCTAAGCAACGATTAAGTACCTATAATTGGCCATCTGTGCAGAAGCAGCATGGATATTTTGCTAAGCAACGATTAAGTACCTATAATTGGCCATCTGTTTGTGGGTGATAAGCAGTGGAAGTTTGTAAAGTAACACCTTGAGTAGTAAGGAATTCCTTCCAGGTCACTTGTGATTGAAGTTGGAAATGCATGAAGTTTGAAAATATTATCTAAGAAAATAGGGACTAAAGATTGGGCTGTGCAAGGGTGAGATAAGGCGAGGAGGTGAGCATGTTTGGTTAACCTATCAACGATTAACCAAATGACTGATTTCCCTTTAGACTTTGGTAAGCCCTCGATGAAGTCTATAGTAATGTTAGTCTAAGGGAGAGCAGGGATGGGAAGAGGCTGCAAAAGACCAGGAGAAGCTGTAGTATCGTACTTGTTTCTATGACGGACATTGCACTTATGAATGAAATTCACTATGGCATTTCTAATACTTTTCCAAGAGAAATAAGAGAGAAGCTTCCTTGTGGTAACATCAATGCCATAATGCCCACCAACAGGAGTGGAATGCCAAAGTGTGAGAATCTTAGTTCTTAGAGCAACATCATTGCCTACCAGAAGTTTGCCCTTTCTTCTAAGTCGTTGATTAATCCAGGTAAATTGATTATGTGGAGTGTGTTGGAGAATGACGTTAGCAAGCTCAGGATCTGCATACCAGTTATCCTAAATTTCCTTCCAAAGATCATCCTACACAGAACTCATAAGTAAGGACATGAGTTCGGTATCTTAAACTCTAGATAATGAATCATCAGATATGTTTTCTTTTCCCCTTTTGTATTGAACTTCAAAGTCAAAGAGAACAAGTTTGGCCAACCACCTGATCTGAGAGTCAGTGTGAAGTTTTTGCTCTAAGAGGTACTTTAAGTCCTTTTGGTCAATCCTCACAATAAAATGCTGACTTAGCAAGTAGTGAGACCACATGGTGACAGTAAACCACCAAAGCTAAGAGTTCTCTTTCATAGACAAAAAGAGCAACATGTCTAGGTGCAAGACCTTTGCTAATGAAAGCTATAGGGTGATCAAATTACATTATGATATGACCAATACCAGCACCACTTGTATCAATTTCTAATATAAAGGGCAAGGAATAGTTTGGCAAGGCTAATACTGGGGCAGAAGTAAGGGACTTCTTGAGCTCGGCAAATGCTTGATCAGCAGAAACAGTTCAATGGGAGTTATCTTTCCTTAGAAACTCATTCAAGGGTCTGCTAATCAGTCCATAGCCCTTGATAAACATCTTGTAATATCCAGCTAATCCCAAGAAGCCTCTCAGTTATTTGACAGTAGTTGGAGTAGGCCACTGCTGCACTGCAGCTATCTTTTCAGGATCAGTGGACACACCTTGAGCAGAAATAAAATGTCCCAAGTATTCAACACTTTTTTTTCCAAGTATTCAACACTAGGAACACCAAAAACATACTTAGACCTCTTGGCCAATAACCTAGTGTTGCACCATAACCTAAAATATCTGTTGTAAATGACGAATGTAGTCTACTAAAGTCAAGTTGTAGACCAAGATGTCATAAAGAAAAGACCAATACAAATCTCCTCAGGAAAGGTCGGAACAAGTGATTCATCGAACATTGAAATGTAGAGGGTGCATTTGTCAGCCCAAATAGCATGACCAAATATTCACGGTGGCCCACATGAGTCTTAAAGGCTGTCTTAGGAACATCCTAATGCACCATTATGATCTGGTGATACCTAGACCTAAGGTCAATTTTAGAAAAATAGTGGCACCAATTAGTTAATCAAGTATGTCATCTATAATTGGAATAAGAAATTTGTCCTTGACTGTGCATTGGTTTAGTTCTCTATAGTCCACACATAATCTCCATGTACCATCTTTTTTCCCACCACTACCACAGGTAATGAGAATGGGCTAGTACTCTTTTGGATCACCCCTTGCTGCAACATTTCTTTAACTTCTCAATAATGTCCTTATTCATAGAAGAATATTTATAAGGTCTAATTTTAACTGGTTTAGAACCAGGTTGCAATGAGATCCTATGGTCGAAGATACCTTATTGAGGAGGCAGGGCAGTTGGTTAAGAGAATATTGTTATTTAAGTGCTGAGAAGATCATGAAGAGGTTGTGGTACTGCCTCATCTTTGGAAAGGTGGAGTGTATTCAACTTAATTGTTTGAGGTTGGTCAACCATGACATGTCATGAAGAGTTCCACCTCTTCCCCATTGAACTTGTTAACAGCCTTTGGGCTTGATAGTCTGCAAGCATCATAAACACCTTTCAAGATATGCTGTTTATCCAAATAGTTATAGGTCACTGGACTTAGAGTTCTCATCCATAAGGCACCCAAGACCAAATCATACTTCCCAACTGGAAATACAATCAAGTCAGATTCATATCTTGTACCTTCTAATATCCATAGGAAATTCCTAACTACACCAAAAATGGCTTCTATTGTGTTGTTATCTAGCCTGACATATCCCACCTTAGTTGGAACCACAATGCATCCCAATCTCTTGGTTGATTCAGAGTCAATGAAGTTATGTGTACTACCTCCATCCAATAAAATTTGAATAGGCCTCTTTTCATTGTAACCAGTAACATGGATGGTTTGAGTACTTTGAATTCCTATTATAGCACACAAGGAGATAAAAGGTTTCTCACTTCCAGAAGATGACCACTCCTCACTTGGTGAATCAATCTCACTTTTGCTATTACCACTGTCAGCAAGTTCACTCTCAGGAACTTCCAATTTCAAGACAAACATTTGCTTTGGGAGGTTACATTTATGCCCAGGAGAAAACTTATCATCATAGAAGTAACAAAGACCTTGAGCTCTCCTATTTTGCTTCTCAGTAGGAGAGAGTTCTCCTCGTTTTAGGAAAAATAGAGGTAGAATTAGCTGGTGAATGTGTATGCTGGTGATACTGGTGACTCTTGAGACCTGGATTGGCATACACATGCTTCCTAGCTGAAGAGTATCCCCCATATGAGACCTGCTTTAAGGCTCTAGCATTAGCAGCTAAGATTTCTTCTACTAACCTAGCTAACCTATAGGTTTTGGACATTGATTTAGGTTCATGAATCTTAATAGGATGGACCAGCTCTCCCGTCAAATCTCCCAGGAAAACAGAAATGGCTTGTTCAATATTAAACTACACTGTACTAGCAACCTATCAAATGCAAACTAGAATTCCCTCACAGTACCAGTTTGCCTTAAATGCTTGAGTTCTAGCATAGGATCAGCGAATTCCTCACCGAATGTTTCAATTAATTCCGAGATATATTCATCTCAAATAGGCAGTGTAGGTAAATTTCTATATTTCAAATAGGACTGATGCCAGACTAGGGTATCATCATCCAAATTCATAGCAACTAATCTCGCTCTCTGATTGAGAGGAGTTTCATCCTCAACAAAATACTTATCGATCCTATATAACTATGTTTTGAGATTTTCCCCACTGAATCGAGGAAACAAAAAGTTATGACCACGATTAGAGGTTACACAATAAGGATTAGGTCCTAAAATGCCTTGACCCGATTGAAGTACCTTGTCCCTAGCTGTAGTTGAAGTAGATGCATTGTCCTTCGATTGTTGACTGAGATGTATTCCATCAAAGGATTTTCTTTTTAGAGAATTCACCAGATGAAGTAGCTCATCATGTCGCCTATCCAAATATTCCCTCAGATCCTGATGTTTCTAAGTCAATTCAGCGCGCAGATTTGCTTGCTGAGCTGCGAGATCTTCATATTTTTCGTATAGTTCCGTGGTTGATTACTAGTTACCATATCAATTGCTCGTCGAGGTCCCATAATTTACCAAGCTTTGAATACCAATTGATACTCAATTGTTGAGTATCAGCTGATAAACCAATGAAACAGTAGCAAAAGAAGAGAAAAGAGGCGCATGAAAAGAGAATGAAGCAGAGATACAGAGAGAAGGAGAAGGAGAGAGAACAACTCAGATTTCTTAGAACATGATAATTGTGTGAATTCCAAATGCTATGCTCTATTTATAAGTGCTAGAATTTGAAATAAAGCTGCTAACTAGTCTTCCCTTCATTTTAGCTCAACTAAAATTCAAATGGTTCCACTCTTAGCCACTAATATTCGTATCAATATTCTTTTATACGAGCAAACAAAAAATGCGAAGTAATGTCTGTCCCTTTTTTGAGTCTTCTTCTTTCTTTTTTAAAAAGGGATATGAGTACTACTCCTATTACCCACCAGCGTTCACGTGATTGGAATCTAACGTAGGGTTCCTTCGCTGATACTTCTTTAGGTTAAAAAAATTCTGAGGCATGTGTAGGCTTGTAAGATGAATTGTTATTTTTAATTCCAAAACACATAAAGACACAAATTTAAAAGTGACCAATCATTGTGAGCACGTAATTTTTTCCTCACATGAATTACTCCCACAAAATCAAAACAAAATTATTTTTTTTATTGTTTGAAGTCTTATAAAATTTTGTGGTATTTTCTGTTATTATTTGCAATTTGTCTGTGCCTGTGTATTTTTATTTAATCAATGAAAAATACAAAAACATATTGCATTTTCATTCAAGATTTAATTTTACATTTTTTAAGATTGATTAAGAAATTTGTTGTTTTATAAAAATAAAAAAAAAAATCACAAAAAATAATGTATTTTTGCATTTTAGTGTTTAAAGTCAAAATAGTGTGATTTGGAATTTAATGGTTTGTGAAAAAATTATTATTTAGAGCTAATTAGTATTTTAAAGATAATTTGGTTTTATAATTTAATTTAGGATTTTAGGTTTTGATTTTGGGACATAAATAGAAAAGGAAAAAGAATTAAATAGAAGAGGAAATTTGGGCCAAATCCCCAGCCCAAACCAAAAATCAGTCAAAACCCCGTGCAAAACCGGCCCAGACGCGCCCCGAACCCGTCCGGTCTCCAGCTTAAGCCAAACGACGTCGTTTGGATAAGCTTTGATCAGGACCGTCGATCTCATTTGATCGAACGGTCCATAGCCTTACCCATTACCCGAACCCGACTCGCCTTATACCCGGTCCAGCTTCCCCCTCAAAACGACCCCCTTTTATTAAGGAATTAATCACAACCATTGGATTTCAATCATCCGACGGCTCTAATTAATTTCGTAATTTTAATATACCCAAATCCTTACCCCTACCCCAAACCAAACCCCCCCTCCCCCCGCCTCCTCGTCTATCACCTCTTCAGAGACCAGACTTCATACCACCGTCCTCCGCCGTACACCGCTGTCGGAAATTGCCTCATGGCGGCAGCCGGCATCCAATCAGCCCAAAATTCACACCCTTGATTCCTCTCCCCCTCCCCATTCCAAAACCCCAAACAGTTTCACTCGAATCCCTGCCTAGCTTCTCGAATAATCAAAAAAACCAAACAGTCCCTCCGCCGTGTCTGGCGGCATCACCTCTGATGGTCACCAAAATTACACCCCTGAACCATCAGCACCTCCTCATCCCAAATGCCAACTCCGTTTCCTTCAAATCGTGGTAGGGCTCTTCGAATATCGATTTGAAACCAAGAACCCTAGCGCCGCCACAATTTCTCCGGTGGCGGCGCTACCTCCCCTTGACCCCAAAATCACACCCTTGATGTAACGACCCGATTGGTAGTTTTGTGTTTTAGAACCCCGTTCCCTTAAATAAAACTTCCCACACTTGCTTTAACTAATTTATGACTTGCGGGGACTGGTGGTTCGAAATTTATGAGAGTTTTGAGCAAGGATATGTCCATTTGCTTCTTTAAGTTTTTCTAAAAAGGCCAAGTTTGAATTCGGTCAACATTTTGGGGAAACGGACCCGAAATCGTGATTTGACAATTTTTGAGGGTCCGTGGGAAAATGTGGGACTTGGTCGTATGCCCAGAATCGTATTCCGAGGTCCCTAGCCCGAGTAATGGATATTTATGTGAAATTGTTAATTTAAAGTTTCAAAGATTTAAATAAACTAAGAAATTATTGTTTTTCTAGGTATCGGGTTCGGATTTCGATTCCGAAACTTGGTATAAGTCCGAAATATCAGTTAAGACTTACCCGTAAAATTTGGTGTCAATCCGAGTAGTTTAAGGGCGTTTTGACCCGTTGGAGGAAATTTAAGAACTTGATGTTCAATGATTAGATTCATTTGGTTTTAGGGTTGATTCCTCGATTTAGCATTGTTTTGAGTGTTTCGAGGGTTCGAGTAGGTCCGCCTCGTGATTTTAGACGGTATGTTCGGACGGGGCATGGAAGCCCCGAGCATCAAACAAATGAGGCTCGAGTGAAGATAGACTTTGGAAAATGACTGAAGTTTGCTGCTTCTGTCATAACCGCATCTGCGGTTCTTGGACTGCAGATGCGGTCATCTGATTGCAGAAGCGAAGAAGGGGCAAGCCAGGGGAAACCGTAGAAGCGGCCCAGGGACCGCAAAAGCGGTTCTATCTATGCGGCCCCCAGACCGCAGAAGCGCTCCAGCCCCAATTTTCAAAAGCCACAGAAGCGGCCAATTTCCGCAGGAGCGGATTCCGCAGAAGCAGAAATTCTTCCGCAGATGCGAAAATAACTGGGGGCAGAAGGGTTCATTTAATACGAACTCAAACACATTTCTCTCACACTTCACTCTACACTTAGGTGATTTGGGTTATTCCAAGAGAGGGTTTCCATATAACTTGGTAAGGTAAGTAATTTCCCTTCATCCTTAGCTTAAATACGTGTATATTAGGTAGATTAAACACTAAAAATTTAGTGAAAATCAAGGATTAGAGTTAGACCTAGGGTATTAATAAAACTAAGATTTAATCATGTAACTTGCCATGTAATGAACTAGAAATCATATATTTGTGATCCTTAGGTGATAGAGAACAACTTCCTTCAAAAAAACTTGGAATCCGGGCATGCGGGCCCGGGGTCAGAATTTAGGAA
>MU730789.1:40894-65884 GCA_026770625.1 Nicotiana glauca
CATAATTTATTTCTGTTGGTTCGGGTCGTCGCCTCGGTAATACGTGCGCATGTTAATTGTGGGAAAGCTTATACTTGCTTTATTTTGCCATTATCTCAAATGATAAATTATAAACTTAATGCAGTAAAATACTTGACTTATGCCACTTGCCATAAAATGTTGATGCTTGTAATTTCCATGATTAGAACATATTATACTTATGTATATATTAATTGACCTTAGTAAGTATCGAGTCGACTTCTCGTCTCTACTTCTTCGAGATTAGACAGGATACTTACTGGGTACATGTTGTTTATGTACTCATGCTACGCTTCTCTACTTAAATGTACAGGATTTTATACAGGTGGATCTGGACATCATTCTGGTGTGTATCAGTGAGCACGCCTGGGACTTCTACGTTGAGCTGCTTTTCCTTTCATGCCGATCCGCAGCCGAAGAAGTCTTCCTTTGTATTTTTGTTGTTTCTGTCTATCCTAATTCAGACAGTATGATAGTGTATTATTCTTTTGTGTATATTCTACTAGTTGTCTGTAGCTTGTGACACCAGTTTCTGGAACACACGTTAGTAGACATTTATTTTAGGTTGTATAACTATTTCAATTCAGTGTTATCACTCGTGGCTTAGCTTTAACTTTGAAAAGCCTGTTAAAATTAGTTTTTGGTAAAAAGGAAAATGAGAACTAGATCATACTTCCACGTTGGCTGGCCTAACAACGGTGTCGGGCGCCATCATGACCTATTATGGAAAATGGGTCGTGACAACATGGTATCAAAGCACTAGGTTCACGTAGGTCTCGCAGGTAATGGGCAAACCTAATAGAGTCTTGCAGATCGGTACAGAGATGTCTGTATTTACCTTCGAGAGGCCATAGGGTACTAGGAAAAACTACTCTTTATTCATTTCTATCGTGTAGTGGTCAGTGTGCTAAATTTCCCTTTTCTATTCTATGACAGATGGTGAGGACTCGTACCGCTGACGTTCTGGACCCGGGAGGAGCTGCTCCCCCCGTTGCCAGAGGTCGAGGTAGAGGCCGGGGGAGGGCGCCGGCCCGCGGTAGGGGATGCAGACGTCCCAGAGCTATTCCAGATGCACCACCAGCGGACCCTACGGGGGATCCCATTGTCGAGGATCAGGGCGAGGTGCCTTCAGTTGTGCCTACTCCGGTGGATTTCATGATTGCACCGGGATTTCAGGAGGTGATGGGCCGCATGCTTCGGTTCATGGACACTCTGACTCAGGCTGGTTTATTTCCAGCAAACCCAGCTGCTTCGTAGGCAGGAAGGGGAGCACAAACCCCTACTGCTCAGGCTCCAGGTCATGCAGCTGCGGTATATCAGACTCTGGGTGCACTACCCACAGAGGGGGTTCAGCCAGTTGCTGCAACGGCACCCCATCCCAAGCCAGCTGTGGAGTTTGATCTGCAGAAGTTACTAGACAGATGGACCAGACTTCACCCCCCAATCTTCGAGGGTGAGCGTCATGAGGACGCCCAGGATTTCATCGACAGGTGCAGGGACAGACTGCACGCTATGAGGATATTGGAGTCACATGGAGTCGACTTCACTACTTTTTAGCTTGAGGACAGGGCCCGTAGATGGTGGCAGTCCTATGTTCTTGGTAAACCCGCCGGTTCTCCTCCCATCACCTGGGGTCAGTTTGTACAGTTGCTCCTGGACAGGTATATTCCTCCCTCTGAGAGGGAAGAGCTGCGGTATCAGTTTGAGCACCTTGAACAGGGTCAGATGTCTGTGACCGACTATGAGGCGAGGTTTTTGAGTTATCTCGCCATGCACTTATGATACTCCCTACGGATGCAGAGAGAGTGAAGAGATTTGTCGCCAGATTGCAGCCTAGTATTCGATCGGGTATGGCCCGAGAGGTGGACATGGGTATAGAGTATCAACTTGTGGTTGAGATTGCTCGCCGGATTGAGGGGTATCGCCAGAGGGGTAGGGAGCAGACACAACAGGACAAGAGAGCCAGATTCTTTGGAGAGTTCAGAGTGCCCAACTAGGGGAAGAGGTCAGTATGGGAGGGGTCAACCCAGTAGGCCCCCATCTTCAGCACCACCACCTCCCGCCCGAGGTGCCCCAGCACGTCCCTATTTCAGTGTCATGCCAGAGAGTTCCTACCGCCCGCCAGCTATTCAGGGTTCTTCTGGTCCCTACTTCAATGCTATGCCGGAGACTTCATATCATCCACCGGCTATCCAGGCTTCTCCCACGGGATCTACGAGTTGTCAGGGACAGTCATCAGGACAGCAGTTCGCCGCACCACGTTGTTTTAAGTGCGGTGACACAGGCCACATGAGGAGATACTGCCCCAGGCTTAGGGGCAAGGCAGTACAACGGGGGCAGCAGCCCATGACTCCAGCACCAGCGGCCCAACCACCTAGAGGTGGAGGGCAGACTGATAGAGGCCGATCCAGAGGTGGAGGACAGACAGGGAGAGGTCAGCCAGCTACTCCTCAGTCAGGTGGAGGCCAGACAGCCGGTGCTCCAGCTAGATTCTATGCTCTTCCAGCCAAGCCAGATGCATTGGCCTCAGATGCCGTTATCACATGTATTATTTCCGTCAGCGATAGAGATGCATCGGTATTATTTGACCCAGGGTCCACTTATTCATGTGTATCATCTCTGTTTGCTCATTTCCTGGCCATTTCTCCTGAGCCTTTGGGTGTTCCTGTTCATGTGTCCACTCTTGTGGGTGATTCTATGGTTGTGAACCGGATCTACCGGTCTTGTGTGGTTACTTTCTGTGGTTTTGAGACTAGAGCAGATCTTCTGTTGCTCGATATGATCGATTTTGAGGTTATCCTGGGCATGGATTGCTTATCTCCATATCACGCCATTCTAGATTGCCATGCCAAGACTATTTCTCTAGCGATGCCAGGGTCGCCGAGATTGGAGTAAAAGGGTTCCACAGTTGATACACCTAGCAGGGTTATTTCTTTCCTGAAGGTTCCGCGCATGGTAGAGAAGGGGTGTTTGGCTTATCTAGAATATGTGCGAGACACCACCGCAGAGTCACTGACGATTGAGTCAGTGCAAGTAGTCCGCTAGTTCGTCGATGTTTTTCCTTCTGATCTTCCTGGCATGCCTCCAGATCTTGATATTGATTTCTGTATTGATTTGGCTCCAGGCACTCAGCGTATTTCTATCCCGCCGTACCGTATGGCTCCTGAGCTGAATGAGCAGTTGGAGGAGTTGTTAGAAAAGGGGTTTGTTAGGCCTAGTGTATCGCCTTGGGGTGCACCAGTGCTATTTGTAAAGAAGAAGGATGGGACTATGCGGATATGCATTGATTACCGCCAGCTGAACAAATTCACCATCAAGAACAAGTATACATTGCCCTGTATTGATGATTTGTTTGACCAGCTGCAGGGTGCTAGGGTGTTCTCTAAGACGACTTGAGGTCAGGGTATCATCAGCTGAAGATTCGGGATTCAGATGTTTCAAAGACTGCATTCAGGACTAGGTATGGCCACTATGAGTTTCTGGTGATGTCCTTTGGCTTGACTAATGCTCCAGCGACATTTATGGATTTGATGAATAGGGTGTTCAGGCCTTATATTGATTCTTTTGTCATAGTCTTCACTGAAGACATCTTGATATACTCACGTAGCCTGGGGGAGTACGAGCAGCATTTGAGAGTAGTGCTTCAGACCTTACGAGAGCAGCAGCTGTATGCTAAGTTCTCCAAGTGTGAGTTTTGGCTGGAGTCAGTAGCATTCTTGGGGCATGTAGTGTCAGGAGAGGGTATTAAGGTGGATCCCAGAAAGATTGAGGCAGTTCAGAGTTGGCCACGTCCTACTTCAGTGACTGAGATCAGGAGTTTCTTGGGGTTAGCAGGTTATTACCGGTGATTTGTGCAGGGCTTTTCATCTATTGCATCACCTCTGACCAGATTGACCCAAAAAGGTGCCCCATTCTGTTGGTCCGATGATTGTGAGGAGAGATTCCAGAAGCTCAAGACGGCTTTGACTACGACATCAGTTCTTGTATTGCCTCCCGGTTCAGGGATGTATAGAGTATATTGTGATGCTTCTCGCGTTGGCTTGGGATGTGCATTGATGCAGGAGGGGCGAGTTATTGCATATGCTTCACATCAGCTTAAGATTCATGAGAAGAATTACCCTGTGCATGATTTGGAGTTGGCGGCGATTGTTCATGCTCTTAAGATATGGAGGCATTATTTGTATGGAGTGTCATGTGAGGTTTATACAGACCATTGCAGCTTGCAGCATTTGTTCAAGCAGAGGGACCTTAATTTGAGGCAGCGCAGGTGGCTTGAGTTACTAAAGGATTATGACATCACCATTCTTTATCATCCAGGTAAGGCGAATGTGGTCGCGGATGCCTTGAGCAGAAAGGAGGAGAATATGGGTAGCTTGGCATTCATTTCTGCTTAGATGAGACCATTAGCTTTGGACATTCAGTCTTTAGCTAATAGACTTGTGAGATTAGACATTTCGGAGCCCAGCCGAGTTTTAGCATGTGTGGTTGCTCAGTTTTAGTTATTGGGACAGATTAAGGCCCGACAGTTCGATGATCCACATTTGGCGGTTCTTAGAGACACGGTACTTCAGAGAGGTGCCAAGGAGGTTTCTATTGGCGAGGATGGTGTGTTACGGCTCCAGGGTCGTGTATGTGTTCCTAATGTTGATGGCTTGAGGTAGAGGATTCTAGAGGAGGCCCAAAGTTTGAGGTACTCCATTCATCCAGGTTCCACGAAGATGTATCATGACTTGAGGCAACATTATTGGTGGCGGAGGATGAAGAAGGACATTGTAGAGTATGTAGCTAAATGTTTGAATTGCCAGCAGGTCAAACATAGGCACCAGAGGCTAGGTGGCCTACTTCAGTGGATGCCCATTCCGGAATGGAAATGGGAGCGCATCACCATGGATTTCGTGGTTGGGTTACCACGGACTTTGCGGAAGGTTGATTCAGTGTGGGTTATTATGGACAGGTTGACCAAGTCGGCCCACTTCATTCCAGTGGAGACTACTTACTCAACGGAGAGATATGCTCAGATTTACATTCGGGAGATAGTACTGGTTTCACGGTGTGCCGGTTTCCATCATATCAGATAGAAGCCCTCAGTTCACTTCCCATTTTTGGAATTCAGAGTGAGTTGGGGACCCGCGTAGAGCTTAGAACGACATTTCATCCTCAGACGACGGGCAGTCGGAGCGGACAGTTCAGATTTTAGAGGATATGCTTAGATCATGTGTGATTGACTTTAGAGAGCAGTGGGATCAGTTCTTACCCTTAGAGGAATTTGCATATAATAACATCTATCAGTCCAGCATAGAGATGGCCCCATATGAGGCATTATATGGTCGGCATTATCTTTCTCCTATCGGGTGGTTTGAGCCTGGTGAGGCTAAGTTACAGATTTGGTTCAGGATGCCTTGGATAAGGTAAAGTTGATTCTGGAGAGGCTCCGCACAGCTCAGTCTAGGCAGAAGAGTTACGCGGATCAGAAGGCGCGCTATGTATCGTTCATGATTGGCGAGAAGGTTCTCTTGAAGGTTTCACCCATGAAGAGCATTATGAGGTTCGGAAAAAAGGGCAAGTTGAGCCCAAGGTTTGTTGGCCCCTTCGAGGTGTTAAGGCGAGTTGGAGAGGTTGCCTATAAGCTTGCTTTACCTCCCAGTTTATCAGGAGTTCATCCAGTCTTCCATGTATCGATGCTTCGGAAGTACCATGTCGATTATTCACACGTATTGGATTTCAGTACCATTCAGTTATATGAGGGCCTGGGATACGAAGAGGAGCCAGTTGGCATTGTTGATAGACAGGACCGCCAGTTGAGGTCCAAGAGGATTTCTGCGGTAAGAGTCCAGTGGAGGGGCCAACCGGTTGAGGAGGTAACCTGGGAGTCCGAGGAGGACATGCGGAGTCGATATCCCCACTTATTCAGCAGTTTAGGTACTTTTCTATGTCCGTTTGAGGATGAACGTTTATTTAAGAGGTGGAGGATGTAACGACCCGACTGGTCGTTTTGCATTTTAGAACCCCGTTCCCTTAAATAAAACTTCCCACACTTGCTTTAACTAATTTATGACTTGCGGAGACGGGTGGTTCGGAAGTTAGGAGAATTTTGAGCAAGGATATGTCCATTTGCTTCTTTAAGTTTTTCTAAAAAGGCCAAGTTTAATTTCGGATATGCTTAGATCATGTGTGATTGACTTTAGAGAGCAGTGGGATCAGTTCTTACCCTTGGCGGAATTTGCATATAATAACATCTATCAGTCCAGCATAGAGATGGCCCCATATGAGGCATTATATGGTCGGCATTATCGTTCTCCTATCGGGTGGTTTGAGCCTGGTGAGGCTAAGTTACTTGGTACAGATTTGGTTCAGGATGCCTTGGATAAGGTAAAGTTGATTCTGGAGAGGCTCCGCACAGCTCAGTCTAGGCAGAAGAGTTACGCGGATCAGAAGGCGCGCTATGTATCGTTCATGATTGGCGAGAAGGTTCTCTTGAAGGTTTCACCCATGAAGAGCATTATGAGGTTCGGAAAAAAGGGCAAGTTGAGCCCAAGGTTTGTTGGCCCCTTCGAGGTGTTAAGGCGAGTTGGAGAGGTTGCCTATAAGCTTGCTTTACCTCCCAGTTTATCAGGAGTTCATCCAGTCTTCCATGTATCGATGCTTCGGAAGTACCATGTCGATTATTCACACGTATTGGATTTCAGTACCATTCAGTTATATGAGGGCCTGGGATACGAAGAGGAGCCAGTTGGCATTGTTGATAGACAGGACCGCCAGTTGAGGTCCAAGAGGATTTCTGCGGTAAGAGTCCAGTGGAGGGGCCAACCGGTTGAGGAGGTA
This sequence comes from Nicotiana glauca, assembly GCA_026770625.1. Taxonomy (NCBI): domain Eukaryota; kingdom Viridiplantae; phylum Streptophyta; class Magnoliopsida; order Solanales; family Solanaceae; genus Nicotiana; species Nicotiana glauca. Next base: position 47,735 of record MU730789.1, read on the forward strand.
ACCTGGGAGTCCGAGGAGGACATGCGGAGTCGATATCCCCACTTATTCAGCAGTTTAGGTACTTTTCTATGTCCGTTTGAGGATGAACGTTTATTTAAGAGGTGGAGGATGTAACGACCCGACTGGTCGTTTTGCATTTTAGAACCCCGTTCCCTTAAATAAAACTTCCCACACTTGCTTTAACTAATTTATGACTTGCGGAGACGGGTGGTTCGGAAGTTAGGAGAATTTTGAGCAAGGATATGTCCATTTGCTTCTTTAAGTTTTTCTAAAAAGGCCAAGTTTAATTTCGGTCAATATTTTGGGGAAACGGACCAGAAATTGTGATTTGACAATTTCTGAGGGTCCGTGGAAAAATGTGGGACCTCGTCGTATGCCCGGAATTGAATTCCGAGGTCCCTAGCCCGAGTAATGAATTTTTATGTGAAATTTTTAAGTTAAAGTTCCAAAGATTTAAATAAACTAAGAAATCATTGTTTTCCTATGTATCGGGTTCGGATTTTGATTCCGAAACTTGGTATAAGTCCAAAATATCAATTAAGACTTACACGTAAAATTTGGTGTCAATCCGAGTAGTTTAAGGGCGTTTTGACCCGTTGGAGGAAATTTAAAAACTTGAAGTTCAATGATTTGATTCATTTGGTTTTGGGGTTGATTCCTTGATTTAGCATTGTTTAGAGTGTTTCGAGGGTTCGAGTAGGTCCGCCTCGTGATTTTAGACTTGTCGGTATGTTCGGACGGGGCACGGGAGCCCCGAGCGTCAAACGAATGAGGCTCAAGTGAAGATAGACTTTGGAAAATGACTGAAGTTTGCTGCTTCTGTCATAACCACATCTGCGGTTCTTGGACCGCAGAAGCGGGACCGTAGAGGCAGTCATTTGATCGCAGAATCAGAGAAGGGGCAGGCCAGGGGAAACCGCAGAAGCGGCCAGGGACCACAAAAGCGATTCCGCCTATGCGGCCCCCAGACCGCAGAAGCGGTCCAGCCCCAATTTTTAAAAGCCGCAGAAGCGGCCAATTTCCGCAGGAGCAGATTCCGCAGAAGCATTCTTCCGCAGATGTGAAAATAACTGGGGGCAGAAGGGTTCATTTAATACGAACTCAAACTCATTTCTCTCACACTTCACTCTACTCTTAGGTGATTTGGGTTCTTCCAAGAGAGGGTTTCCAAATAACTTGGTAAGGTAAGTAATTTCCTTTTATCCTTAGCTTAAATAGGTGTATATTAGGTAGATTAAACACTAAAAATTTAGTGAAAATCAAAGATTAGAGCTAGACCTTGGGTTTTAATAAAACTAAGATTTAATCATGTAACTTGCCATGGAATGAACTAGAAATCATATATTTGTGATCCTTAGGTGATAGAAAACATTTTCCTTCGAAAAATCTTGGAATCCGGGCACGCGGTCCCGGGGTCGAAATTTAGGAAACTTGTATTAATGGTTAGGAAATTGCTTAAACAATTATAATTTAACCTTGTTAGCCATTATTGACTAGTTCTCACTTTATTTTAATTAGTTCGTGCTCGTTTGACTACGAATTGAGGGTTTGGGCTTATTCTTGATATTGGAAGTGAGCTTCGGAGTGAGGTGAGTCTCCTTTCTAACATCGTAAGAGGGAATTGTCCCCATAGGATTAATGATTGAATATTTGTTCCTAAATGCGGGGATTACGCACGCGCTAGGTGATGAGAGTCCGTGCGTAGCTACTACTATGTTAAATGTCCAGGTAGCTTAGGACCCACAACATGCCTATTAAATATATCTCCTATGTTAACTTGTTATTATGAACACTTAGAGTATACTAGAGACTTTAAAAAAAAGGAATAAGAGCATACTTATATAGTTACTTGAGTTTGGCTTGGTATTTTTGACCATTTATGTGCCATGTGTGTGAACTTGATATTTTATCCTTATTTGTGGATCGGGCCGATCGCCTCGGTATGAATAGATACATCTATAGGTGCGCCATCGACCCTCGGCAAGTGCACAATTTATTTCTGTTGGATCGGGTCATTGCCTCGGTACTACGTGCGCATGTTAATTGTGGGAAATCTTATACTTGCTTTATTTTGCCATTATCTCAAATGATAAATTATAAAGTTAATGCAGTAAAGTACTTGACTTATGCCACTTGCCATAAACTGTTGATGCTTGTAATTTCTATGATTAGAACACATTATACTTATGTATATATTAATTGACCTTAGTAAGTATCGAGTCGACTTCTCGTCTCTACTTCTTTGAGATTAGACGGGATACTTACCGGGTACATGTTTTTTATGTACTCATGCTACACTTCAGTACTTATATGTACATGATTTGAGGCAGGTGGATCTGGACATCATTCTGGTGCATATCAGTGAGCACGCCTGGGACTTCTACGGTGAGCTGTTTTCCCTTTCATGCCGATTCGCAGCCAAAGAAGTCTTCCTTTGTATTTTTGTTGTTTCTGTCTATCCTGATTCAGACAGTAGGATAGTGTATTATTCTTTTGTGTATATTCTACTAGTTGCCCGTAGCTTGTGACACCAGGTTCTTGCACACACGTTAGTAGACGTTTATTTTAGGTTGTATAACTATATCAATTCAGTGTTATCACTCGTGGCTTAGCTTTAACTTTGAAAAGCCTGTTAAACTTAGTTTTTGGTAAAAAGGAAAATGAGAACTAGATCATACTTTCGGGCTAGCCTGACAATGGTGTCGGGCGCCATCCTGACCTTTTATGGAAAATGGGTCGTGACAACATGGTATCAGAGCATTAGGTTCATGTAGGTCTCACAGGTTATGGGCAAACCTAATAGAGTCTTGCAGATCGGTACAGAGACGTCTGTATTTTTCTTCGAGAGGCTATAAGGTACTAGGAAAAACTACTCTTTATTCATTTCTATCGTGCAGTGGTCAGTGTGCTAAATTTCCCTATTCTATTCTCTCACAGATGGTGAGGACTCGTACCGCCAACGTCCCGGACCCGGGAGGAGCTGCTCCCCTCGTTGCCAGAGGCCGAGGTAGAGGCGGGGGAAGGGAACCGCCCCGCGGTAGGGGATGCGGGCGTCCCAGAGCTATTCCAGATGCACCACGAGCATACCCTACGGGGGATCCCATTGTCGAGGAGCAGGGCGAGGTGCCCGCAGTTGTGCCTACTCCGGTGGATTTCATGATTGCACCGGGATTTTAGGAGGTCATGGGCCACATGCTTCGGTTCATGGACACTATGACTCAGGCTGGTTTATTTCCAACAGACCCCTACTGCTCAGGCTCCAGGTCATGCAGCTGATATTATACTCCGGGTGCACAACCCGCAAAGGGGGTTCAGCCAGTTGCTGCAGCACCCAGCCCAGGCCAGCATTGGGGTTCGATCCGAAGAAGTTACTAGACAGATGGACCAGACTTCACCCCCAAGTCTTCGGGGGTGAGCGTCATGAGGACGCCCAGGATTTCATCGAAAGGTGCAGGGACAGACTGCACACTATGAGGATATTGGAGTCGCATGGAGTCGACTTCACTACTTTTCAAATTGAGGGCAGGGCCCGTAGATGGTGGCAGTCCTATATTCTTGGTAAACCCGCCGGTTCTCCTCCCATCACCTGGGGTCAGTTTGTACAGTTGCTCCTGGACAGGTATATTCCTCCCTCTGAGAGAGAAAAGCTGCAGTATTAGTTTGAGAACCTTAAGCAGGGTCAGATGTCTATGACCGACTATGAGGCGAGGTTTTCTGAGTTATCTCGCCATGCACTTATGATACTCCCTACGAATGTAGAGAGAATGCGGAGGTTTGTCGCCGGATTGCAGCCCAGTATTCGATCGGGTATGGCCCGAGAGGTGGAGATGGGTATAGAGTATCAGCTAGTGGTCGAGATTGCTCGCCGAATTGAGGGGTATCACCAGATGGGTAGGGAGCATATACAGCAGGACAAGAGAGCCAGATTCTTGGGAGAGTTCAGAGGTGCCCCAACTAGGGGCGGAGGTCAGTATGGGAGGGGTCAGCCCAGTAGGCCCCCATCTTCAGCACCACCACCTCCCGCCTGGGGTGCCCCAGCACGTCCCTATTTTAGTGCCATTCCAGAGAGTTCCTACCGCCCGCCAGCTATTCTGGGTTCTTCTGGTCCCTACTTCAATGCTATGCCGGAGACTTTATATCGTCCACCAGCTATCCAAGCTCCTCCAACGGGATCTACGAGTCGTCAGGGACAGTCATCAAAACAGCAGGTCACCGCACCACGTTGTTTTAAGTGCGGTGACACAGGCCACATGAGGAGATACTGCCCCAGGCTTAGCGGCAAGGCAGTACAACAGGGGCAGCAGCCCATAACTCCAGCAACAGCGGCCCATCCACCTAGAATTGGAGGGCAGACTGGTAGAGGCTGATCCAGAGGTGGAGGCCAGACAGGGAGAGGTCAGCCAGCTACTCCTCAGCCAGGTAGAGGCCAAAAAGCCGATGCTCCAGCTAGATTCTATGCTCTTCCAGCCAGGCAAGATGCATTGGCCTCAGATGCCGTCATCACAGGTATTATTTCCGTCAACGATAGATATGCATCGGTATTATTTGAACCAGGGTCCACTTATTCATGTGTATCATCTCTGTTTGCTCGTTTCCTAGCCATTTCTCCTGAGCCTTTGGGTGGTCCTGTTTATGTGTCCACTCCTGTGGGCGATTCTGTGGTTGTGAACTGGATCTACCGGTCTTCTGTGGTTACTTTCTGTGGTTTTGAGACTAGAGCAGATCTTCTGTTGCTCGATATGATCGATTTTGAGGTTATCCTGTGTGGTTGCTCAGTTTTCGCATGGTTTTGAGACTAGAGCTGAGTTTTAGCATGTGTGGTTGCTCAATTTTTATTATTGGGACAGATTAAGGCCCGATAGTTCGATGATCCACATTTGGTAGTTCTCAGAGAGACGGTACTTCAGGGAGGTGCCAAGGAAGTTTTTATTGGCGAGTATGGTGTGTTGCGGCTCCAGGGCCGTGTATGTGTTCCTAATGTTGATGGCTTGAGGGAGAGGATTCTAGAGGAGGCCCACAGTTTGAGGTACTCCATTCATCCAGGTGCCACGAAGATGTATCGTGACTTGAGGCAGCATTACTGGTGGCGGAGGATGAAGAAGGACATTGTAGAGTATGTAGCTAAATGTTTGAATTGCCAGCAGGTCAAACATGGGCGCCAGATGCCAGGTGGCCTACTTCAGCAGATGCCCATTCCGAAATGGAAGTGGGAGTGCATCACCATAGATTTCGTAGTTGGGTTGCCACGGACTTTGCAGAAGGTTGATTCAGTGTGGGTTATTGTGGATAGGTTGACCAAGTCGGCCCACTTCATTCTAGTGGCGACTACTTACTCAGCGGAGAGATATGCTCAAATTTACATTCGGGAGATAGTCCGGTTGCACGGTGTGCTGGTTTCCATCATATCAGACAGAGGCCCTCAGTTCACTTCCCATTCCTGGAGAGCTTTCCAGAGTGAGTTGGGGACCCGCGTAGAGCTTAGAATGGCATTCCATCCTCAGACCGACGGGCAGTCATAGTGGATAGTTCAAATTTTAGAGGATATGCTTAGAGCATGTGTGATTGACTTTGGAGGGCAGTGGGATCAGTTCTTACCCTTGGTGGAATTTGCATATAATAACAACTATCAATCCAACATAGAGATGGCCCCGTATAAGGCATTATATGGTTGGCGTTGTCGTTCTCCTATCTGGTGGTTTGAGACTGGTGTGGCTAAGTTACTTGGTATAGATTTGGTTGAGGATGCCTTGGATAAGGTAAAGTTGATTCAGGAGAGGCTCCGCACAGCTCAGTCCAAGCAGAAGAGTTACGCAGATCAGAAGGCGCGCGATGTATCATTCATGATTAGCGAGAAGGTTCTCTTGAAGGTTTCGCCCATGAAGGGCATTATGAGGTTCGGAAAGAAGGGCAAGTTGAGCCCAAGGTTTATTGGCCCCTTCGAGGTGTTGAGGCGAGTTGGAGAGGTTGCCTATGAGATTGCTTTACCTCCCAGTTTATCAGGAGTTCATCCAGTCTTCCATCTATCAATGCTTCGGAAGTACCATGCCGACTATTCACACGTGTTGGATTTTAGTACCATTCAGTTAGATGAGGGCTTGGGCTACGAGGAGGGGCCAGTTGCCATTGTTGATAGACAGGATAGCTAGTTGAGGTCCAAGAGGATTTCTGCGGTAAGAGTCCAGTGGAGGGGCCAACCGGTTGAGGAGGCGACCTGGGAGTCCGAGGAGGACATGCAGAGCTGATATCCCCACTTATTCAGCAGTTCAGGTACTTTTGTATGTCCGTTCGAGGATGAACGTTTGTTTAAGAGGTGGAGGATGTAACGACCCGACTGGTCGTTTTGCGTTTTAGAACCCCATTCCCTTAAATAAAACTTCCCGCACTTGCTTTCACTAATTTATGACTTGCGGGGCTGGGTGGTTCGAAAGTTAGGAGAGTTTTGAGCAAGGATATGTCCATTTTCTTCTTTAAGTTTTTCTAAAAAGGCCAAGTTTGACTTCGGTCAATATTTTGGGGAAACGGACCCGGAATCGTGATTTGACAATTTCTGAGGGTCCATGTAAAAATATGGGACCTGGGCGTATGCCCAGAATCGAATTTCGAGGTCCCTAGCCCGAGTAATAAATTTTTATGTGAAATTGTTAAGTTAAAGTTTCAAAGATTTAAATAAACTAAGAAATCATTATTTTCCTAGGTATCAGGTTCGGATTTCGATTCTGAAACTTGGTACATGTCCGAAATATCAGTTAAGACTTACCCGTAAAATTTGGTGTCAATCCGAGTAGTTTAAGGGCATTTTGACCCGTTGGAGGAAATTTAAGAACTTGAAGTTCAATGATTTGATTCATTTGGTTTTGGGGTTGATTCCTCGATTTAGCGTTATTTAGAGTGTTTCGAGGGTTCGAGTAGGTCCGCCTCGTGATTTCAGACTTGTCGGTATGTTCGGACGGAGTACGGGAGCCCCGAGCGTCAAACGAACGAGGCTCGAGTGAAGTTAGACTTTGGAAAATGACTGAAGTTTGTTGCTTCTGTCATAACTGCATGTGCGGTTCTTGGACTGCAGATGCGGTCATCTGATCGCAGAAGCGGAGAAGGGGCAGGCCAGGGGAAATTGCAGAAGCGGCCCAGGGACCACAGATGCGGTTCCGCCTATGCGGCCCCCAGACCGCAGAAGCGGTCCAACTCCAATTTTCAAAAGCCGCAAAAATGGCCAATTTCTGCAGGAGCGAATTTCGTAGAAACGGAAATTCTTCCGCATATGCTAAAATAACTGGGGGCAGAAGGGTTCATTTAATACGAACTCAAACTCATTTCTCTCACACTTCACTCTACACTTAGGTGATTTGGGTTCTTCCAAGAGAGGGTTAACACATAACTTGTTAAGGTAAGTAATTTCCCTTCATCCTTAGGTTAAATACGTGTATATTAGGTAGATTAAACATTAAAAATTTAGTGAAAATCAAGTATTAGAGCTAGACCTAAGGTTTTAATAAAACAAAGATTTAATCATGTAACTTGCCATGTAATGAACTAGAAATCATATATTTGTGATCCTTAGGTGATAGAGAATAACTTCCTTCGAAAAATCTTGGAATCCGGGCACGCAGGCCCGGGGTCGGAATTTAGGAAACTTGTATTAATGGTTAGGAAATTGCTTAAACAATTAGAATTTAACCTTGTTAGCCCTTATTGACTAGTTCTTGCTTTATTTTAATTAGTTCGTGCTCGTTTGGCTATGAATTGAGGTTTTGGGCTTATTCTTGATATTGGAAGTGCACTTCGGAGCGAGGTGAGTCTCCTTTCTAACCTCGTAAGAGGGAATTGTCCCCATAGGATTAATGATTGAATATTTGTTGCTAAATGCAGGGACTACGCACGCGCTAGGTGACGAGAGCCCGTGCGTAGCTACTACTATGTTAAATGTCCGATCAGCTTAGGGCCCACAACATGCCTATTTAAATATATCTCCTATGTTAACTTGTTATTATGAACACTTAGAGTATACTAGAGACCTTTAAAAAAAAGGAATAAGAGCATACCTGTATAGTTACTTGAGTTTGGCTTGGTATTTTTGACCATTTATGTGCCATGTGTGTAAACTTGATATTTTATCCTCATTTGTGGATCGGGCCGCCTCGGTATGAATAGATGCATCTATAGGTGTGCCGTTCGACCCTCGGCAAGTGCACAATTTATTTCTGTTGGTTCGGGTCGTCGCCTCGGTACTACGTGCGCATGTTAATTGTGGGAAAGCTTATACTTGCTTTATTTTGCCATTATCTCAAATGATAAATTATAAACTTAATGCAGTAAAGTACTTGACTTATGCCACTTGCCATAAAATGTTGATGCTTGTAATTTCCATGATTAGAACACATTATACTTATGTATATATTAATTGACCTTAGTAAGTATCGAGTCGACTTCTCATCTCTACTTCTTCGAGATTAGACGGGATACTTACTGGGTACATGTTGTTTATGTACTCATGCTACGCTTCTGTACTTAAATGTACAGGATTTGACGCAGGTGGATCTGGACATCATGCTGGTGCGTATCAGTGATCACGCCTGGGACTTCTACGGTGAGCTGCTTTTCCTTTCATGCAGATCCGCAGCCGAAGAAGTCTTCCTTTGTATTTTTGTTGTTTCTGTCTATCCTGATTCAGACAGTAGGATAGTGTATTATTCTTTTGTGTATATTCTACTAGTTGCTCGTAGCTTGGGACACCAGGTTCTGGCACACACGTTAGTAGATATTTATTTTGGGTTGTATAACTATTTCAATTCAGTGTTATCACTCGTGGCTTAGCTTTAACTTTGAAAAGCCTATTAAACTTAGTTTTTAGTAAAAAGAAAAATGAGAACTAGATCATACTTCCGCGTTGGCTGGCCTGACAACGGTGTCGGGTGCCATCATGACCTATTATGGAAAATGGGTCGTGACACTTGAACCACTAGTACCCTCTCTTACCAAATCATTACTCATCTTTCCTCAAATATCCCTCTATCTTCTCGGATGTTAGATCAGAGATTTGACCCTAAGTCCTAACTTGGCCCGAATAGAGAAGTAATTAAAGTTCCAAGCCAAATTTGGCATTACTCGTGTGTTCTTGATAAGAACACACGATTAATATCAAAGTTGGCTGGAAATTTAGAAGAATCGAAGATTTCTTCAAGTTTTTTTTAACTGTACGAGGTGGATTCAAGGTATTCTTCTTANGGCGCCAGATGCCAGGTGGCCTACTTCAGCAGATGCCCATTCCGAAATGGAAGTGGGAGTGCATCACCATAGATTTCGTAGTTGGGTTGCCACGGACTTTGCAGAAGGTTGATTCAGTGTGGGTTATTGTGGATAGGTTGACCAAGTCGGCCCACTTCATTCTAGTGGCGACTACTTACTCAGCGGAGAGATATGCTCAAATTTACATTCGGGAGATAGTCCGGTTGCACGGTGTGCTGGTTTCCATCATATCAGACAGAGGCCCTCAGTTCACTTCCCATTCCTGGAGAGCTTTCCAGAGTGAGTTGGGGACCCGCGTAGAGCTTAGAATGGCATTCCATCCTCAGACCGACGGGCAGTCATAGTGGATAGTTCAAATTTTAGAGGATATGCTTAGAGCATGTGTGATTGACTTTGGAGGGCAGTGGGATCAGTTCTTACCCTTGGTGGAATTTGCATATAATAACAACTATCAATCCAACATAGAGATGGCCCCGTATAAGGCATTATATGGTTGGCGTTGTCGTTCTCCTATCTGGTGGTTTGAGACTGGTGTGGCTAAGTTACTTGGTATAGATTTGGTTGAGGATGCCTTGGATAAGGTAAAGTTGATTCAGGAGAGGCTCCGCACAGCTCAGTCCAAGCAGAAGAGTTACGCAGATCAGAAGGCGCGCGATGTATCATTCATGATTAGCGAGAAGGTTCTCTTGAAGGTTTCGCCCATGAAGGGCATTATGAGGTTCGGAAAGAAGGGCAAGTTGAGCCCAAGGTTTATTGGCCCCTTCGAGGTGTTGAGGCGAGTTGGAGAGGTTGCCTATGAGATTGCTTTACCTCCCAGTTTATCAGGAGTTCATCCAGTCTTCCATCTATCAATGCTTCGGAAGTACCATGCCGACTATTCACACGTGTTGGATTTTAGTACCATTCAGTTAGATGAGGGCTTGGGCTACGAGGAGGGGCCAGTTGCCATTGTTGATAGACAGGATAGCTAGTTGAGGTCCAAGAGGATTTCTGCGGTAAGAGTCCAGTGGAGGGGCCAACCGGTTGAGGAGGCGACCTGGGAGTCCGAGGAGGACATGCAGAGCTGATATCCCCACTTATTCAGCAGTTCAGGTACTTTTGTATGTCCGTTCGAGGATGAACGTTTGTTTAAGAGGTGGAGGATGTAACGACCCGACTGGTCGTTTTGCGTTTTAGAACCCCATTCCCTTAAATAAAACTTCCCGCACTTGCTTTCACTAATTTATGACTTGCGGGGCTGGGTGGTTCGAAAGTTAGGAGAGTTTTGAGCAAGGATATGTCCATTTTCTTCTTTAAGTTTTTCTAAAAAGGCCAAGTTTGACTTCGGTCAATATTTTGGGGAAACGGACCCGGAATCGTGATTTGACAATTTCTGAGGGTCCATGTAAAAATATGGGACCTGGGCGTATGCCCAGAATCGAATTTCGAGGTCCCTAGCCCGAGTAATAAATTTTTATGTGAAATTGTTAAGTTAAAGTTTCAAAGATTTAAATAAACTAAGAAATCATTATTTTCCTAGGTATCAGGTTCGGATTTCGATTCTGAAACTTGGTACATGTCCGAAATATCAGTTAAGACTTACCCGTAAAATTTGGTGTCAATCCGAGTAGTTTAAGGGCATTTTGACCCGTTGGAGGAAATTTAAGAACTTGAAGTTCAATGATTTGATTCATTTGGTTTTGGGGTTGATTCCTCGATTTAGCGTTATTTAGAGTGTTTCGAGGGTTCGAGTAGGTCCGCCTCGTGATTTCAGACTTGTCGGTATGTTCGGACGGAGTACGGGAGCCCCGAGCGTCAAACGAACGAGGCTCGAGTGAAGTTAGACTTTGGAAAATGACTGAAGTTTGTTGCTTCTGTCATAACTGCATGTGCGGTTCTTGGACTGCAGATGCGGTCATCTGATCGCAGAAGCGGAGAAGGGGCAGGCCAGGGGAAATTGCAGAAGCGGCCCAGGGACCACAGATGCGGTTCCGCCTATGCGGCCCCCAGACCGCAGAAGCGGTCCAACTCCAATTTTCAAAAGCCGCAAAAATGGCCAATTTCTGCAGGAGCGAATTTCGTAGAAACGGAAATTCTTCCGCATATGCTAAAATAACTGGGGGCAGAAGGGTTCATTTAATACGAACTCAAACTCATTTCTCTCACACTTCACTCTACACTTAGGTGATTTGGGTTCTTCCAAGAGAGGGTTAACACATAACTTGTTAAGGTAAGTAATTTCCCTTCATCCTTAGGTTAAATACGTGTATATTAGGTAGATTAAACATTAAAAATTTAGTGAAAATCAAGTATTAGAGCTAGACCTAAGGTTTTAATAAAACAAAGATTTAATCATGTAACTTGCCATGTAATGAACTAGAAATCATATATTTGTGATCCTTAGGTGATAGAGAATAACTTCCTTCGAAAAATCTTGGAATCCGGGCACGCAGGCCCGGGGTCGGAATTTAGGAAACTTGTATTAATGGTTAGGAAATTGCTTAAACAATTAGAATTTAACCTTGTTAGCCCTTATTGACTAGTTCTTGCTTTATTTTAATTAGTTCGTGCTCGTTTGGCTATGAATTGAGGTTTTGGGCTTATTCTTGATATTGGAAGTGCACTTCGGAGCGAGGTGAGTCTCCTTTCTAACCTCGTAAGAGGGAATTGTCCCCATAGGATTAATGATTGAATATTTGTTGCTAAATGCGGGGACTACGCACGCGCTAGGTGACGAGAGCCCGTGCGTAGCTACTACTATGTTAAATGTCCGGGTAGCTTAGGACCCACAACATGCCTATTAAATATATCTCCTATGTTAACTTGTTATTATGAACACTTAGAGTATACTAGAGACTTAAAAAGGGAATAAGAGCATACTTGTATAGTTACTTGAGTTTGGCTTGGTATTTTTGACCATTTATGTGCCATGTGTGTGAACTTGATATTTTATCCTTATTTGTGGATCGGGCTGATCGCCTCGGTATGAATAGATGCATCTATAGGCGCGCCGTCGACCCTCGGCAAGTGCATAATTTATTTCTGTTGGTTCGGGTCGTCGCCTCGGTAATACGTGCGCATGTTAATTGTGGGAAAGCTTATACTTGCTTTATTTTGCCATTATCTCAAATGATAAATTATAAACTTAATGCAGTAAAGTACTTGACTTATGCCACTTGCCATAAAATGTTGATGCTTGTAATTTCCATGATTAGAACACATTATACTTATGTATATATTAATTGACCTTAGTAAGTATCGAGTCGACTTCTCATCTCTACTTCTTCGAGATTAGACGGGATACTTACTGGGTACATGTTGTTTATGTACTCATGCTACGCTTCTGTACTTAAATGTACAGGATTTGACGCAGGTGGATCTGGACATCATGCTGGTGCGTATCAGTGATCACGCCTGGGACTTCTACGGTGAGCTGCTTTTCCTTTCATGCAGATCCGCAGCCGAAGAAGTCTTCCTTTGTATTTTTGTTGTTTCTGTCTATCCTGATTCAGACAGTAGGATAGTGTATTATTCTTTTGTGTATATTCTACTAGTTGCTCGTAGCTTGGGACACCAGGTTCTGGCACACACGTTAGTAGATATTTATTTTGGGTTGTATAACTATTTCAATTCAGTGTTATCACTCGTGGCTTAGCTTTAACTTTGAAAAGCCTATTAAACTTAGTTTTTAGTAAAAAGAAAAATGAGAACTAGATCATACTTCCGCGTTGGCTGGCCTGACAACGGTGTCGGGTGCCATCATGACCTATTATGGAAAATGGGTCGTGACACTTGAACCACTAGTACCCTCTCTTACCAAATCATTACTCATCTTTCCTCAAATATCCCTCTATCTTCTCGGATGTTAGATCAGAGATTTGACCCTAAGTCCTAACTTGGCCCGAATAGAGAAGTAATTAAAGTTCCAAGCCAAATTTGGCATTACTCGTGTGTTCTTGATAAGAACACACGATTAATATCAAAGTTGGCTGGAAATTTAGAAGAATCGAAGATTTCTTCAAGTTTTTTTTAACTGTACGAGGTGGATTCAAGGTATTCTTCTTATGTCCTTAGTTTTGTTCTTTTTTTTATTAATCAATCTCTTTTCTACTCCTCCTCTGCATTTCCTTTTATTCTTCGGAATTGTTGTATCAGTCTTTGTCCAAATTAGGGTATTAATTTCTAATAGCTATTTAAACGTAGGTTAATAAGCTAATTGGTATAGATTTTGTCTGACAAACTCTTTTAATGATTGTGACAATCCTGCTTTAGCTAATAGTTTGGAGTTAGTTTGAATTTCGTTTATTCTAGTTCACTAGCTTAGCTTTAGATAGTTATATAATTAAGTTTTGGTTTGAAACCATTCAAATTGGTTTTCTCTTCTGTTCTATTATGGGTCGATCGGTTAGCTTAAATTAGGTTTTGAGAATCATTAATTAAATTTTGAGTAAATGAACTAAATTAGACTTGAATTGGTCATTTGGACCCATTAATTTGAGTCAATTGAACCTTAGGTTCTGCCTGTCCCATTTGAGGTCCAGAGAGGGGTCAATTTGACCCAGTTTTTGATCCTGCAATGTAATACAAGGGGTAATTTAGGGGAAAGTTTGGAATTGGAGATTGAGAGGTTAGTTAAGTATAGGGGGGTTGCTAATAGTTTAAGGGGTAATCAGCAGAGGTTAGGGGTTCAACTTAGGGGTTGCTAACTTGGGTAGGGGGTACAATAGTTGTATTAGTTAATAAGCATTAATTGAGTGGAAAGTTCAGTGGGGATTAAATTAAAAGATAAGTGTTAGTGGGAAAAACACTCAGGGAATGTCCATTTAAGGGGCTGAAAATCATACATTAAAAAAAAGAGATTAAATGAGAAGAGAGGGAATATTCACAGGGATACAACTGAAAAACACTCTGAAAATCGAACAGTTTTTTTTAGATATCGAAATCCAGTTGGAAAATTGATTTTGAGCTGAATTGACAGTTGGAGTACTGTTTTAACTTGATTTTGAGGTTTAAAAAATTGGGTTTGAATCTGCTTGGAGCATGGTTTGAAGCTTGGACTGGTTTCAACTTGTTAACACTGTTGCATTGTTGTTGTTTGTTGTTGCTGATCCCTGACCCCATTTTCCTTTGTTCATTTCATATCCAGGTACACTCTTAAGCTCATTTGATTGTGAAGCGGGATGTGAGGAAAGAGAAAAATGAAAAGCAGCAAAGTTTCTAAGCATATAATTAGTAGTTCATGTTGCAATTGTATCTCCTTTATTTCTATGTTTAATAGCCTAGCTTTATCAGTGTGTGGTGTTATAGGACTGTTTAAAAATACTGCAGCAATATACTAATTTAAATGGTTAAAATTAAGCTTTAATTTTTGTTTTGAAATGGGTATTGTGGTTGGATATGCTGTAGCATTCTCTTTGGAAAGGATTAAATAATTTCTGGTGCAATAGTGATTATGTATATGTATTTGGAGGCTGATGTATGAAAATTCAGCATATGTTGGTTTAGCTATCCTGTGTACAAATATGTCAACATGTGCAAATTGGTGCAAATATTAGTGAACAAAAATTCAGGAGTTTAATGTTGAAGGTTTTCATAAGATCAATCTATTATGGTCTTAGTTTGCATTAAGTGATGAGTTTTAAAAAAAAAGGTGCGTTATTTTGATGAAATCAGTGTTTAAAAATGGGAATTTGATAGCAAGATATGAACATAAGATGGATTTGGAAGTATTATTCCGCATGTCAAGCTGTTAGATATTGATGATCAGGTTCGTTCAGCATATTTCTTTGGTTTGTATGTCAATTTATTTTCATTTGGGCTCGATTTTGGGCCTTCTACCTTCAGCCAACATTTTTATGAAGTTTGGGCCTATTGTGGGCTAGAATGATGAAGTTGTTGTGAGAAAAAAAAAAGGGGTTTGCTGCCATGGGTATTCCCGTAATTCCCTGCCTCAAGGTGGAAATTTTCAGTAAATTGTTGGGCCTGCTGCCAGGCCCGGGCCATCTTTTTTAACAAATAATGAATCACTCTCCTATTTTATGGGACCATGGAATGATAATTAAAGTTCGTACTTTAGTTTTAAAAGTAACTGTAATTTTTTTAGGCATAATTTAATCAGCAGATCTATATAGTTAAATGAAGGTGTGCCATATCAGATAACACAAATAGTTAGGACTCTCTAAATTAGTACCCTTTAAAATAAAATTGGGGTGCGCCATGCCAAACTAAAATGACAATCGCATGACTCTCTTTTTAATCAAACTTGTATTGATCCTTAGAATTCGAGGCATTCCATTTAGCAGAATTTTCATGGACTCTCGCAAAGTGCAAACGCGTAGTTGCTTTAGGCGCGTATTGTAAATAATATACTTTCCTAAAACTCGGGTACACATTTACGTGACCCAAATCCAGATCTCAACGATGTTAAAATATGTCAAAAACCATAGGTGCATTTATGTGACGTGATTCGAGGCGTGTTTTAATAACGTTGTAATTTCCTCTAAAAATGAATAAAAGCGGTTAAAACTAAAATTT
The DNA here is from genome assembly GCA_026770625.1 of Nicotiana glauca. Lineage (NCBI taxonomy): Eukaryota > Viridiplantae > Streptophyta > Magnoliopsida > Solanales > Solanaceae > Nicotiana > Nicotiana glauca. The sequence continues at coordinate 63,491 of MU730789.1, forward strand.
GCACATAGGTTCATAATTGTTTAAAATCAGATAATTAAGCTAAATATAACAGTTGAGCGACCGTGCTAGAACCACGGAACTCGGGAATGCCTAACNAGGGACTACGCACGCGCTAGGTGACGAGAGCCCGTGCGTAGCTACTACTATGTTAAATGTCCGATCAGCTTAGGGCCCACAACATGCCTATTTAAATATATCTCCTATGTTAACTTGTTATTATGAACACTTAGAGTATACTAGAGACCTTTAAAAAAAAGGAATAAGAGCATACCTGTATAGTTACTTGAGTTTGGCTTGGTATTTTTGACCATTTATGTGCCATGTGTGTAAACTTGATATTTTATCCTCATTTGTGGATCGGGCCGCCTCGGTATGAATAGATGCATCTATAGGTGTGCCGTTCGACCCTCGGCAAGTGCACAATTTATTTCTGTTGGTTCGGGTCGTCGCCTCGGTACTACGTGCGCATGTTAATTGTGGGAAAGCTTATACTTGCTTTATTTTGCCATTATCTCAAATGATAAATTATAAACTTAATGCAGTAAAGTACTTGACTTATGCCACTTGCCATAAAATGTTGATGCTTGTAATTTCCATGATTAGAACACATTATACTTATGTATATATTAATTGACCTTAGTAAGTATCGAGTCGACTTCTCATCTCTACTTCTTCGAGATTAGACGGGATACTTACTGGGTACATGTTGTTTATGTACTCATGCTACGCTTCTGTACTTAAATGTACAGGATTTGACGCAGGTGGATCTGGACATCATGCTGGTGCGTATCAGTGATCACGCCTGGGACTTCTACGGTGAGCTGCTTTTCCTTTCATGCAGATCCGCAGCCGAAGAAGTCTTCCTTTGTATTTTTGTTGTTTCTGTCTATCCTGATTCAGACAGTAGGATAGTGTATTATTCTTTTGTGTATATTCTACTAGTTGCTCGTAGCTTGGGACACCAGGTTCTGGCACACACGTTAGTAGATATTTATTTTGGGTTGTATAACTATTTCAATTCAGTGTTATCACTCGTGGCTTAGCTTTAACTTTGAAAAGCCTATTAAACTTAGTTTTTAGTAAAAAGAAAAATGAGAACTAGATCATACTTCCGCGTTGGCTGGCCTGACAACGGTGTCGGGTGCCATCATGACCTATTATGGAAAATGGGTCGTGACACTTGAACCACTAGTACCCTCTCTTACCAAATCATTACTCATCTTTCCTCAAATATCCCTCTATCTTCTCGGATGTTAGATCAGAGATTTGACCCTAAGTCCTAACTTGGCCCGAATAGAGAAGTAATTAAAGTTCCAAGCCAAATTTGGCATTACTCGTGTGTTCTTGATAAGAACACACGATTAATATCAAAGTTGGCTGGAAATTTAGAAGAATCGAAGATTTCTTCAAGTTTTTTTTAACTGTACGAGGTGGATTCAAGGTATTCTTCTTATGTCCTTAGTTTTGTTCTTTTTTTTATTAATCAATCTCTTTTCTACTCCTCCTCTGCATTTCCTTTTATTCTTCGGAATTGTTGTATCAGTCTTTGTCCAAATTAGGGTATTAATTTCTAATAGCTATTTAAACGTAGGTTAATAAGCTAATTGGTATAGATTTTGTCTGACAAACTCTTTTAATGATTGTGACAATCCTGCTTTAGCTAATAGTTTGGAGTTAGTTTGAATTTCGTTTATTCTAGTTCACTAGCTTAGCTTTAGATAGTTATATAATTAAGTTTTGGTTTGAAACCATTCAAATTGGTTTTCTCTTCTGTTCTATTATGGGTCGATCGGTTAGCTTAAATTAGGTTTTGAGAATCATTAATTAAATTTTGAGTAAATGAACTAAATTAGACTTGAATTGGTCATTTGGACCCATTAATTTGAGTCAATTGAACCTTAGGTTCTGCCTGTCCCATTTGAGGTCCAGAGAGGGGTCAATTTGACCCAGTTTTTGATCCTGCAATGTAATACAAGGGGTAATTTAGGGGAAAGTTTGGAATTGGAGATTGAGAGGTTAGTTAAGTATAGGGGGGTTGCTAATAGTTTAAGGGGTAATCAGCAGAGGTTAGGGGTTCAACTTAGGGGTTGCTAACTTGGGTAGGGGGTACAATAGTTGTATTAGTTAATAAGCATTAATTGAGTGGAAAGTTCAGTGGGGATTAAATTAAAAGATAAGTGTTAGTGGGAAAAACACTCAGGGAATGTCCATTTAAGGGGCTGAAAATCAGACATTAAGAAAAAGAGATTAAATGAGAAGAGAGGGAATATTCACAGGGATACAACTGAAAAACACTCTGAAAATCGAACAGTTTTTTTTAGATATCGAAATCCAGTTGGAAAATTGATTTTGAGCTGAATTGACAGTTGGAGTACTGTTTTAACTTGATTTTGA
>MU730789.1:83287-123052 GCA_026770625.1 Nicotiana glauca
TGAATCCCTGAGGCTCTGGGGAACAAACTCCCTCATAAACATGTCTGAGAACTGGGTCCAAGTCAGTGAGGTAGACTCGACTGGACTGTCCAACTCATAAGTACGCCATAATTCATAGGCGGCTCCCCGAAGTTGAAAGGCAGTGAAAGAAACCCCACTAGTCTCCACTATGCCAATAGTACGAAGAATGCGATGACACTCCTCCAAGAATCCCAAGGCGTCATCTGAAGCTGGGCCACTGAACACTGGGGGATCATATTTCTTGAACCTCTCTAGCATGCGCCGCTTGTCCTCTGAGACAGTTGACCCATCCCCGGGCTGTACTGGTGCTGCAGGCGATACAGGAATAACCTCTAGAACCTGCTCCATCGGCACTCTCTGCTCAGGAGTGCGGGCTGTGGAAGTATGGGCCCCTCCCCCGGCCTAAGATGTGGCTGCTGCGAGGGGAAGCAACCCCGCCTGAGCTAAAGTAGTGTACATGCTCATGAACTGAGCCAGGGTCTCCTGGAGCGCTGGAGTAGTAGTAGTTGTAGTAGGTGTACCAGGTGCCTGTGCTTCAACTGGATTTGCTGGCGGTACCTCAGCGGCAGCGCGTGCGGGTGTTGTGGCTGCACCTCGGGCGCGTACTCGACCTCTACCCCGACCCCGGCCCCGACCCTGACCTCTGACGGCGACAGTAGGGGGCGCGGGTGCCTGGTCCTCTCGTGTAGCACGTGTCCTCACCATCTGTGAGAGAATAGAAGACAGAAGTTTAGAATTGGTATCAAAATATCGCACGACAAGGAATTCAAAAGAAATGAAGATTTTCCTAAATAGTTACATACCCTCTCATAGATAAATACGGACGTCTCCATATCGATCAACGAGACTCTAATAAACTGGCATGTATCCCGTGACTCCTATGAACCTAGAGCTCTAATACCAACTTGTCACGACCCTAGATCACCAATTGTGAACACGTCATAACGGCGCCTAGTCTTTACGACCAGGTAAGCCTAACACATTGCGGAAGTAACAACATTTGTGAAATTTATATTCAAAAGCTAAATAACATGAGTAATGTATACAGTTACCGCCCGACACATACACTTTAATACTTTGAATTCTGAATACCATCCCAAAGACCCGGAAACCCACGGGCAACACAAGCTAAGAATAACACATAACACTGCTCTAATCATCTGCAAAGTCTATAACAAGGAAGAATAGAATAGCATCTAGCTAACTAAAGGGTAGAGTGAGAGGGAGACTCTCCGGTCTGCGGACGCGGCAGATATACCTCAAGTCTCCGAAATGCTCCCTGCAACTACTGATAATGCGCCTGCGTAGAGGTACCAGGATCTGCACATGAAAAACATGCGCAGAAGAGGCGTGAGTACACCACAACGGTACTCAGTAAGTGCCAAGTCTAACCTCGGTTGGGTAGTGACGAGGAAAGGTCAGGGCTCTACTAAGATAGAAACAATAAAATAGCAAAATATTAACAGTGTTGAAGTCTGATGAAAACTAATGAACATAGCAGTGTGGTACGACAGTTCAATGAAATATAATATTGCAAGACAAAACAGAAACACAGAGTAAATACAGCTAAATTACAAGAATACCGATGAGGGTTTCTCAGGATACCGTCCTGTAGCCCTTTTCTCAACAGTCCAATGGATCTCTCGAGATACCGTCCCGTAGTCCAATTCTCATATCAATATCAAAGGATCTCCCGGGATACCGTCCCGTAGTCCCAAAATAAAAGTGCAGGGGAATCTCCCGGGATACCGTCCCGTAGTCCTAAAATAAAAGTGCAGGGTGATCTCCCAGGATACCGTCTCGTAGTCCCAAAGTAAAAATGCAATGGGATCTCCCGAGAATCAAACCTGTAGTCCCAAAGTAAACAAACAAGGGGGAGCTCCCGGAATCCCGCTTCTGTAGTCCTAATGTAAATGCGCAACCAACATCAGAGAAATATTCAGAAATTGAAGTGAAACAATACAAGGAAACAAATAATACTAGCCTAACATGCTCCACATAATCACAGTTAAGACAATTTAAATGAATAGGCAACTTGGATCAATTAAACATGCTCTTCTACGCTAGCACAGGCTATAATAACAAGTAAAATAAAGCAAATATGAATGAAAATCTAAATCAAGTATTTAAGTAAAAATCCGAGTTTCAACAATTAGCTCAAGTACGCGCTCATCACCTTACGTATAAGGCATTCAATTACCAATTATCACATCCTAAGAGACGAAGTCCCCCACACAAGGTTAGGCAAGTCACTTACCTCGAACCAGTGCGAAACCAACTAGGGAACGATGCCCTTGCCACGAGTATCCGACTCCAAATGGCCAAATCTATTCAATTCAATTACAAATCATAAATATTATTGTAAACAACTGATTCCACTATTGAAATTAAAGCTAGGGCGCGAAAATAGGTAAAATAACCAAAACGCCCCTCCAGCCAACGTCTCAGAATCGAATAATTATCACATTTTTATAACCCCCGTACTCTCACGAGTCTAACCATATAAAAATCTCCCAAATCGGAGGTCAAATGCCCACTCAAAATCATAAAATTAAGTCTAAGAAGTTTCACCCATTTTTCTCAATTTTAGACCTTGAATTTGAATTTTAATGGTTGATTTAGCTAGGAAATGATGGAATATAACTAGAAGTGATCAAAGCAACGTTACCCAATGATCTTCTCTTCAAAATCCGCTCAAAATTGCCTTCTCCCGAGCTCTCAATTGATTTTTCTAACTTTAAAATAAACCCTCGGATTATCCCTTTTTCAGACCAGTGATTTTTGCTTTTGCGTCCAGCGGTCCCGCTTTTGCGGTAGGAATAACCACTTTTGCGGTTCAACTAAAAAGGCCAGGGTCCGCTTTTGCGGACTAATAACCGCATTTGCAGTTCCGCTTATGCGGAAAAGATACCACTTCTACGGTTCTCCTGAGGTGGTGCCAAATCCGCTTATGCGGTGAAGTAGCCGCTTATGCGGCTCCAAAACCACATAAGCGAAAATACCAGAAGCCCTGCTGCAAATTTTCCTTCTAACTCCAAACTTTGCCCGTTGAGCATCCGAAATCATCCTGGGACCCTCGGGACTCCAACCAAAAGCACCAATACCACCTAATACCTTATTCGAACTTGTATCAATCCTCAAGACACCTCAAACAACACCGAAAGCCCGATTAAATCAAGGATTCAAGCCTAAGAACCTCAAATTCTACCAAAATACGCTTTCGATCAAAAACCTAACCAAACCTCGTCCGAATGACCTGAAATTTTGCACACACATACCAAATGACATGACGGAGCTACAGAAACTTCCGGAATTCCAATCCGACCCTCGGATCAAAAATTCACTATTGGACCGGAAACCTCAAAATCTCAAACTTCGGCATTTCAAGCCTAAATGAGCTACGGACCTCCAAATAACATTTCGAACACGCTCCCAACCCCCAAAATCACCTAACGGAGCTAACGGAACCATCGGATTCCCATTCCGAGGTCGTCTTCATACTGTTTCGAATACGGATCATTTTTCAACTCTTAAGCTCTCATTTAGGGACTAAGTGTCCCAAAACACTCCGAATCCTAATACCGAACGTCCCGACAAACCAAAATAGCAGAAATGAACTTAAGAAAAGCAGTTAATGGGGGATCGGGGCATAAATTCCAAAAATGACCGTCCGGATCGTTACACTGTTGTGGAGTTAAAATGAGCCAGGGAGTCATAAGACAAATGACTTTGGGATGGTGGTTAATTATAGCTAATAATGGAGTTCATGCTACTTTAATTCAATGATTACCTTTGAAAAATATGGAAGAATAGGTGCAAGGCCAAGTTTAAAGAGATAAACATGTCTGCTAGAATCGTCATTCATCGGGTGTGCAAATTTATGACTTCGATTTTAAATTATAAATTTCCGAATCTACAGTTGCCTCAGTCATGGATGGAAATGTGTATAGCAACTGAGCGGGTAAAACAGGTAATATCTAGCCAAGTGGTGAGATGGACCGAGCAAGGGACATCTTGCCTTAAGTTATATACAGACGGATGTAACGAAGGTAATTCAGGAAGCTCTGGTGGCAGAGGCATAATAGAGATGTAAGACATGGCCTAAATTTGTTCATGGCTAATCTTGAAGCCAAAGTATTCAATCTTGGAGCCAAAGAATTTTAGCTTGGAGCCAAAGAATAAAAGTATTTTCTTTTATTCTTTTTTACTTACTTGGGGACCAAGAACTTTGCCCTATAAATATAGGTCATCTTACTTCATTTGAATCATCCCATATTTTGATTAGAAACTCATTTTGAGTATTCTTGTAATAGAGAGTTTTATTATATTCCATAGAATTAGTGTTGGGAAACACTTTGAGTGAACATCTTCTTTGTGAGTGATTGTAGCGAGGCTATTCTCTTGGGATATATTTTAGGATAGTTAGAGTTTCATCTCTAATTTTGTACTCTCTTTTGTATGTCGATTGTTATAGTGAAATTGCTCTTCTCCGCTTGTGGACGTAGGTCACCTTGACCGAACCACGTTAAATTTATGCGTCCTTTATATGCTTTAATTGCTGTTATTATCAACTTGCATTGTATTTGTTATTGTCATTATAACGTTATTTGGCTAAATTCCGTACTATCCAAATTCCCGATCCTAACAAATTGGTATCAGAGCCGAATCTAATCGGGTTAGTTTAAGTAGCCAATATGACTCTAACAAAGACTTATGTTGAGAAATTTGATCGAAGTGCAGACTTCGAGAGGTGGCAATTAAAGATGAAAGCTATCCTAATTCAGAATGGCTTAGACTTGGCGTTGTAAGGAAAGGAGAAAAAGCCGGATAAAATGACGGACGAGGAGTTTGCTATCATAGCCAAAAAAGAAAAATCGGGTATCATCTTAAATCTCTCAAATGAGGTTTTACGTGAAGTTTCTGTATAAACCACAGCCAAAGGCATGTGGGAAAAATTGAAAACCTTATACATGAAGAGAACGGTGAAAAATAGACTTTACCTTAAGCAGAAGCTTTATACAATTCGTATGGGTGAAGGTACCTCTATTCTCTCTCATCTTGACACCTTTGATTCCATTCTTATGGATTTGAGTCATATAGATGCAGAAATTAAAGATGAGGACCAAGTCGTATTACTGCTTTGTTCTCCACCCCCATCTTTTAAGCATATAAGAGATAATATGCTTTATGAAAAAGATAATATCTCTTATAAAGATATTAAATCTATCTTAAAATCGAAAGAACATATAGATAGTGATATTACTGGGGAAGCTAGTGGAACTCAAGCGGAAGTTGGCTTGTTCGTTAGGGGTAAATCCGACTCAATATCCAGATACAATATTTTAAAGTGTCGCTATTGTCATAAGAAAGGTCACATTATCTCCGAATGGTATAAGTTGAAAAATAAAGAAAAGCATAAGGAAAAAAAATGAACACAGAGATACTGACACCGCCGAAGCTAGTTTAGCAACCGATGAGATTGAAGGAACTATATTTTTAGATACTGAAACTAGTTTCAAATCTGACAATGAGTGAATTTTAGATTTCAGTTGTTCGTATCATATGTGTCCCAACAGGGACTTGTTTTCTACATATAATTCGATTGAGGCGGAGTTGTCCAATCGGGTAACAATGCTACTTGTAACGTTATTGGCAAAGGTACAATACGGATTAAAATGCATGATGGAGTGGCGAGAACTCTCACCGATGTTAGATATGTTCCTGAGTTGAAGAAAAATCTCATTTCTTTGGGCACTTTAGAATCTCTTGGGTGCAAATTCACTAGTGAAGGTGGAGTTCTGAAAATTTTTCAAGGTGCTCTTGTGATTATGAAAGCACACAGATTTGGTTCATTGTATTCTTTATTGGGATCTACTGTTACATGCACTAATACAATTTCAATATCAGACAACTTGTTTGATTTTTATGGCATTAAATTTTTGACATAAGCCCATTAGGGCTTTTTCGGAGGTGGAGTAAAATAACTATATCATCCAATTTAGGCCAAGGTGAAGATTTGTAAGACATGGACTAAATTTGTTCATGGTTAATCTTGAAGCCAAAGTATTCAATCTTGGAGCTAAAGTATTCAATATTGGAGCCAAAGAAAGCTTGGAGCCAAAGAATAAAAGTATTTTCTTTTATTATTTTTTCTTTACTTAGGGATCAAGAACTTTGCCCTATAAATATAGGTCATCTTACTTCATTTGAATCATCCCATATTTTGATAGAAACTCATTTTGAGTATTCTTGTGATAGAGAGTTTTATTATATTCCATAGAGTTAGTGTTGGGAAACACTTTGAGTGAATCTCTTCTTTGTGAGTGATTGTAGCGAGGTTATTCTCTTGGGATATCTTTTGGGATAATTAGAGTTTCATCTCTAATTTTGTATTCTCTTTTGTATGCTGATTGTTATAGTAAAATTGCTCCTCTCCGCTTGTGAACGTAGGTCACCTTGACCGAACCACGTTAAATTTGTGCGTCCTTTATATGCTTTAATTACCATTATTATCAACTTGCATTTTATTTGTTATTATCATTATAACGTTGTTTGGCTAAATTTCGCACTACCCGAATTCTCGATCCTAACAAGAGATGTGAATGTGGATTTTATTTGTGCTTTTGCTTATTTCTATGGCTATTGCAGTAACAATATGGCTGAAGCAAAGGCAATACTAAAAGGAATGCTTTTGTGTAGGGATACAATTATAAATAATATTATTGTAAAATCTGACTCATTGTTTCTTGTTACTTTGATTAACAACAAACTGAAACCACCTTGGGAGATAGGACTAATTTTGGAGCAGATTCAAGAGATATCACATGATGAATGCTTTACTTTTGTTCACATATACAAAAAAATTAATATGCTGGACGACCTATTGGAAAATTTGGGAGAGAGTTTAAAGGATCATATGGTTTCAACAGCTTGACAAACTATCCACACCATGTTAGAGTTGTTGTATTGTTGGATAGATAAAACATACCAAACTTTAGATTCAAGCCAAAAAGGAATCAGTTTGTTGTGAAAGATGTTTCCAATAGATAAAATGGTTTTTGTATGTTCCTAGCATCAATAGGATAAGGTTGTTAAACGGGAAGGGTCATCCCGATCCCGTCCCATCTCTTTTATCCCATATTAAACGGTACACGGGATGGGACGGGATGCCTATTTCGTTTCGTTTATCCCATCCCGTCCCACATGTCCTGTATGTCCCGTTTGTTATTTAATTTAATTTTTTTGAAAATAGAGCCGTTGGGCAACGACTATAAACCCATATTAAAAAGTATTAAAGACGAAGAAGGCAACGAACAGCTTTCGGCATGGTAAAGGGAGCGTGGCAAGGATTTTCCAATACTTTAAATAATGGTCCGAGATATCCTCACTATTCAAGCATCATCAGTAGCATCGGAGAGTGCTTTTAGCGTGACAAGATTTTAAATCGGAGCTCATAGACGTTCATTAGCGGAGGATAGCCTAGAGATTGTATTATTCAGAGCTTGGATTAATTCATAAAGAAGATATATTGCATTTGAAAAATTAACCACTAGGGAAGAAGAAAAAGAATACAATGAGATACTTAGCACTGGGAGAAATAACGACGTGGAACTCATGGAACATCAATCAACGATTCAACACTAATTCCAGAATAATGCCCGAGAAAAATTACAGATAAGTTACAACAAAGTTATATAGGAGCTTACATATTAGTATGATAATTTGTAATTGGCTACTAAGAGGCCTAGTTCAAAAAGAACCCTTCCTAGAAGGTGGCTGCATAGATTATGTGCTCCTTAAAAGAATTATATTCGTATGTAAAATTTGAAAATTCTATTAATACAATAAAAGGCTCTAAGCCTTGATTTTTTTTTATTTTTTTTTTTGAATTGTCTTACACTCTTACTGTCACGACCAAAATTCCACCATAGGCGTCGTGATGACACATAGTCTCTAAGACTAAGTAAGCCAATTATAATAACAATTCAAGCTATTTAAACAAAATAAAAATAGAAACAGGTGTCGAAACCAACAGTGAAAATATTCAATCAACCTCCCAAGATTGATATAGAGTCACGAACTCTAAAAGAATACATGAAATGACCTCGAGGATTGAATACACAATACTGTTCGAATAAGAATTTATAGCACAATAAAATAGAAAGAGTCTAAGGGACTGCAACGACCGAGCAGCTCTACCTTGAATCTTTGCGGTCACACTCTAACCTATTCGAGTCCAATATCTCCATTACCTGGCTCTGCAAAAAAATATGCAGAAGTATAGTATGAGTACACCATAGTCGACACCCAGTAAATATCAAGACTAACCTCGGTGGAGTAGTGACGAGGTACAGTCAAGACACTCACTAGTCTAATAACATGTGTAATATAGTACGTAAAAATTAATAGGAAACAAGTAGCAATGGTAGCAACAATAATCAACCAGTGATATAAACATGGCAACAAGAACACCATAAATATTGCTCAAACGATTAAGGAACACAAGTACAACCAATTAAACAAGTCCTTCAAATATACGTCTTTCAAATGTAAGTCCTTCAAATATAAATCTTTCAAATATAAGTTTTTCGAATAAAATTTTTAGAATATAATCCTTTCAAATAAATATATATTTCGAATATACTCCATTCAAATAAATATCTTTCGAATATAAATTTTTCAAATAAATATCCTTCACTACAATTCTTTCAAATCATATCTTTTTTTGAATATAATTCTTTCAAATAAAAGTCACTTTGTGACACCTCATTTCATAATCATAAAAAAAATACGGGTCTCAGCCCACTTTTATATTTCTACGGCACCCCGTGCCCATATTTCAATCACAACCGCACGGACAACTGACATACCAATATTATCATCATTTACTCACGATACCCATGCCCACATTTTATATCACAATTGCACGGACAATTCACGTGCCAATAACTTTTTTATTATACAACCACAGCACCTCGTGCACATATTTCATATCACAACTGAACGGACAACTCACATGCCAATCATTTTTATTATATAACCACGGCACCTCGTGCCTATATTTTATATCACAACCGCACGGACAACTCATGTTCCATTAATAAAATCATAATATTTTTCTCAGCACCTCGTGCCCATATCATAATCTGTCTGGCAACAGCCACGCTCACAATCTCAACATGCAGACAATTATCAAATTTACTGAATTAACAAAATAAGTTTCACAATATATAAAAGAAATTACAAGGAAACCACATCATCACATAACAATTACCAATACAATAACCCCACATTATCACATATCATCCCTGGCAATAGCCGTCATTATCTCTCCTATAGCCACCTTTATCACTTTTATAATAGCCTCCGTTATTCCTACGCCCTGACTATATCAATAGACACCCTTATCACTCCTATAGCCACCATTATCGCTCATATAGCCACCCTTATCGCTCATATATTAACCTCCCTTATCGCTTCGTTTAATAGACACCTTTATCACTCTTACAGCCACCATTATCGCTCATATAACCACCCTTATCTCTCATATATTAACCTCCCTTATTACTCCATTTAATAGCCACCCTTATCACTCCATCCGGAGAATATCCCAACACATATAACCACAGTGAAATGTCACCCTTATACCATGTGATATCAATAATGGAATGTCACCCTTATGTCCTCATAATAATACTTAAATTATATAATAATTTATACGGAATATTATCATAACACAATACAACAATTCATATCACAAATTACCCATAGGCCACAATCAATTCCAAATATACAATAAAATCAATTAATTTCATAACAACCCAAGGCTCCACGCAACATATATAAAACCTCAAAACAACAAAAAGGACGGAGAAATAATTCATCATAGGACAATGCCTTCTTTAATTTAAATTTTTGATAATTATATTAATGTCTCTTCTTAACCTATTTAATTAATTATTTGCAGATGGAAATTCATAATAAAATTATTTCCAGAAAATATCAAATCAACAAACACATGAAATTCACATAAAAATTCAAGTGACAATCACACCAAATTATCATATAATTATAAACTCGACAAACAAGGAATGAGGCATGACAATCAAGGATTTACTAGTGCCAACTATTTCTAATTAAATACATACGGGTGTGTACGAAATTTAACCGATATAATTTGCACATATAAACAAAGTAAGTACTCGTTACCTTGCGTACATAGTTTTTAATTACACTATTCCATATAAGACTCAATGCCTAAGGGAAAATTTTTCCACACAAGGTTAGGCAAGATACTTATTTGGCGCAGCTAATCCGATACTTTAAAAGATCTTCATGAGTGAAACCACCTCCGGACGGCTCAAATCTAAAATTTGCCCCTTAATAATACTATGATGGTCCACCAGACTAACCAAAATTTTAATCTACAACAATGCAACACAATTGCACCAATATTAGCATGATTTCTATACTTTAAGTCATTTAGACATTTTAACAAACACCTAGTAGGCATAAATCTCATAATCATTGAATTAGTTTATCCAACTACCACCATTTTCCAACAACTTATCCCACCTTCATTATTAAACAATTTATAACTTCCAACATCACATGTATGACCATACATCCACACCAAACTAATAAAATTCCATCAAATAATCACCTTTCAATCTATACAATAATTATGTATTTAAATTGGGAACTTATGGCTTCCAATCAGCTTACCAAAAGTTTCAATACTTAATTCATACTCATATTCCCATAACAAATCGATACATGTAAGTCTAAGGGTGTAGGATTACCTTTTGGAAGAAATCTTGCAAAACCCTCATTTTGAGTTCTTGAAGATATTTCTTGAAGATCTAAGGATTTCATGGTGGATTGAGCTAGTTTTAGGGTGGAAATGATAGAATGAAACACCAAATTAATAGGGATTACTCACCTTGAAGATGGGAGGAGTTGGAGGTCTTGAGAGAGTGGAGGAAAGCTCCAAAATTCGGCCAAAAAATATGGGGGAAAATGAACCCTGATATGCCTTAATTATTGCAGAGGGGGTCTGCGTGGGTGGCTACGAGGGCCACGTGACTCCTCTTCCTCCCTATTCTGGAGTTGTCCATGCAGCGTGGTCCATGCATCTTGGCCACGCACGGCTTCAGCAATGCAGCAAGTTCAATTTCGATCCGTATTGAGTCTGTTTCATACCCAGAGTCCTCGAGACCCCGTCCGAAAATATCAAGTAGTTCTTAAACATATAAAGGACCTACTCGAGGCTATAAATCACATCAAACAATAGTGATTCCACGAATCATAGCCCAAATTCAAGCCTATGAACTATGAACTTTCAAATTCTGAAATCGATGTCGATTTATAGCAAAACCACTCCGATTGACTTTAAATTTTGCACGCAAGTCATAAATGACATTACGAACCTATTTCAACTTTCAGAATCGGATTTCGACCCCTATATCGATAAAGTCATCTCCGAGTCAAACTTTTCAAAAATCTTCTATTTTCCAACTTTTGCCAAAATGCACTGAATTGTTCTACGGACTTCAAACCGAAATTCGGACATGCGCCTAAGTCCGAAATCAACATATGAAGCTATTTGAATCATCAAAATTCCACTTCGGAGTCGTTTGCTCAAAAGTCAAACTCCGGTCAACTCTTTCCATTTAAGCTTCAAATATGAGAGTTGTTCTTTCAATTTAATTCCAAATCTTCCGAAATCAAACTCGACCGCACAACCAAGTCATATATATATATATATATGTTGCTCGGGACCTTAGTTGTTGAACTGGGTATTAATTCTTAAAATGAAAAGTCGGTTCTTTACATTTACGTAGTTACTTAATGGCTTGAAAGTATATTAAATAAATTACAGCTCTATTAAAGCTACTAAAATATTTTATTACAAGTCTTTTATTTTAATATTTTATAATTTTTTACTTAATTTCTTTATAATTTATTAAGTTTTAAGTTTATTAAATAACTAAAAAAACTAGAGTTGCAAACTTTAAAAACTTATTCATTGTCAAAAACTAGTCATTGCCAAACTTAATGCTTAAATAATTTTTAAAAAAAAAAGCCCACTTAAGGCCCGCAAACCGTCATGTCCCATCCCATTTGTCGGGAAGGGGTGGGTCTACCGTTTCGTCCCGTTTAGGCCAGTCCCGCCACCATCCCGGCTAAGTGTCATCCCCTTTGGTCCCGTCCTGTCCCGTCGGATAGCCATACAGTAGGATTATCATCTTTTTATGGAATATTTTGTAATCAAAATGCAATGGAGAGGATCACCCAAACTAGGCAGATTAGATTTGAGCAGCAGACCTCCAAGGATGATGCATATCATTCTTCATTATGTACTGGGGGCTAAAGGATACATCCTCCATGTTTTACTGCTTTTCGATTATACAAAAACAAAATTTAAAAAAATGAACACTCCTATGAAGAAAAGAATATACTATAGTGGAATAAAGCCAAAAATTGGATCTATAACACCTCTGTATTGTTCTTGCAACTTGCAACACATTATGCCTTGTGCATGTTATTGTATATAATGAAATTGAAAGGCAATGATATCCAAATTTTGCAATACATGGTTAAGTTACAAAGTTCCAACTCTCATTAGACAACTATGCAAAACCCAACGTGTATTTTAAGGTCTATACTTTTTTCTGAAATACTTCATTGATGTTGGGTGGCATTGAGAGAAAAATATTTTGGAAGAAGAATATCAGCTTTTAAGATTCTACCTTAACAGGGAATGAAAAAGAATTGTTTTAGTCGAAGCAAATTTAATTCGACGTTGCGCATTGACCACACAAAAACAAGTAAAACCAAGCAGATTGGTCTGTGGATATTTAGAATAATGAAGAATTTTGTCCGCATATCTGATACTGTGTCTTGGGTAATCCAGCGAGATATTATGTCTGCATGTTCTTACGAGTCGTTAAGAATTTAAATTCAGATTATGGAAGGGGTTACAGGAATATTCATGTTAATAAAGTTAATTTGCTAGTTGGAAAAGTACTACTAGTCTACTCAACTGTGGACGTTTATCTCAACTCAATTCATTCATTGAGTAACTCTATGAAATATCTACTCATATAAATGGCACACATCTATATATGCTTGTATAATTCTCGTCGTCTTCAAACAAATTAGCTTGCCCCTGTATGAAACCTTTTCCTATAGTTCATCTCTGATTTCAGTATCATGTGCTTTCAAATTCTTGTTGATGAGAGCAGCCAACTCTTTTGCGCTTGATTTTGTAGGAAATGTTATCTACATTAGGAAAGTCAATAGGGAAACCATTAAAAGGAGAGCAAGACTAATAGAAACCATCAAATTGCATTGCCATTAGAACTTACCGGCTTTGTCTTGTCATCTGCTGAGTAGAAGAGAAGCGTTGGATAGTCATCAACCTGCATGTTGGTAAGAGCAAATTCAATATTGAAAACTCATCAAAATCTTAAGATACTAGCCCATCTTCATGGCACACAAAATGGAACTTGTTTCAATTTTGCTTTTTTCCTTATTATGGTGCATTTTTAAGATACTGCAGGTGGCCATATTTATCAGCATAAAAATGGTATCTTTGCAGTTTATGCCTCATAAAAAACTGTGGTAGAACAGCCACTTCGTGCCTGACAAGAAATAATTCAACTGTATCTCAGCACCAATGAAAATGACGGAATTGGTGCGAGACTGTTTCAAGGTACAAAATAATGTAACGGTCCAATTAGGCAAGATCTGCTGATGAAAGAAGCAACCATAACAAATCAATCAACAAATGCACACCAGGAGTTGGCTTCCAGAAGAATTCATGCAGTGGACACAAAAAGAGTAGAGAATAATTGAAGGCAGAATCCTCCGAACATACGAAAAAGGAAGAAACTCTAATAGAGACTTGTCTCTGTTCCTTATCTGGGTTTCTAAGGTGAAGATTCTAGAGATGAAGTTGTGGGTCAATAAACATAGTCCACAGTCAAATATTCTGAAAATATTGATCTCAGATTGCTAATGGAAGTAAATACCTGGCCAAAAACATTTCATTACCAGCATAGCGTATCACAGAACATCACTCTAGTTTCTTATTAGTGGTTGATATTGATTTTGAGTACCATCCATCTGAAGAAAATTCTGGAGGAATGGTTTGTCAA
This sequence comes from Nicotiana glauca, assembly GCA_026770625.1. Classification (NCBI taxonomy): domain Eukaryota; kingdom Viridiplantae; phylum Streptophyta; class Magnoliopsida; order Solanales; family Solanaceae; genus Nicotiana; species Nicotiana glauca. The sequence continues at coordinate 97,471 of MU730789.1, forward strand.
TTTGACATCCCTTTTCAGGAATTTTCTGTTCCATCCTTGCTCTATATTCGGTCTACTTTGCTGAAGTGGAAAATTTAACCTTTTGTCATATATCTACAGATGCTAGAGGGAGTCGTCCGCAAACTCCCCAAAACACAAAGCATATACTACTACCAGCTTTTTTCTGCTAGTGGTAACCTAATGCAAGTTCTGATAACGTTGGCCAGAGAAGAATTTAAATGGGAATCATGATCAATGAGGATTCACATCGCCGACCCTAACTGGGACTGAGGTTGTTGGTAACTTATGCAAAATTACAGACTAGACTGAAGACTGAAAAGTTTACATCTTAAAGATCTGAGCACTGCATCAATTTAAAGCAAAGGAGCAAAGTGTTAACTATCTTCACCTGTAATCTTGGATGTTCGTTTAGGGAAGCATCTATCCTTGCAAAGATCAAGTTCTCCAAACCTTTGAAATGCTTGGCCAACTTCTCCATTTGCTTGCCTGTGGTTTCACAAGTTACGCACCATGGTGTATATACCTTCAATACACGAGCAAAGATCCATTACTATGGAACTATAAGATAATCCACATCACAGAACATTTTTATTGTGATTTACCCAATAAATGAAGAAATATGGTTACCAACATATCTCTGTCATTTTTCCTCCACAGATAATTCATATACCAAATGCTCTAGAACTCTAACAGAGACATAAGAATATGAGAATGAACTTTTAACAAGTGTCTGATCTGTGCAAGACAATACAAACCTCTAGAAGAATGTTTTCCGGGCTGTTCAGGATCAATTCATCAAAGGTCTTACCAACAACTGTCAGAATGCTCATGTTCTTCTGCAACTACGGATCAAAGGTTTTTGGAGTTAATGAAATATTCTTGTATAAACATAACTATATTTCAAATTTTCCTTAGCTATGTCAAGCAAAAGGAACAAAACAAAAAACATAAGCTGGATCTATAATAGAAATTATGGGATTAAACAATTTTGGATTAGACCAGAAATAGAACTTGATCAAACAGTATAAAAAAATCTGGCGCAGAAATGAGTAAAACCACAAAGTATGTTATGGCACTAAAGGAGGTTCCAGAACATGTGGATAAATTGATGCTCCAGTGGAAACTCTGATCAGAACTAGTAAAGTTTATGCTCAAAACAATGAACTGATATACTGTAACACAAGAAAGCCTGTTGAGCTATTATTACGAGTATGACATCATCGTTGATAGAATGGACGGTTTGTATGTGGGTGTTACTGTGAAGGACTAATACATTCATAACACTTTTTGCCATGTTATAAGAAAGTTGAGGTTTTGTCAAGTAACCTATTTTCTTTGACGTTGTGACCACCATCAATCCAAGCTAAATTATCATCCCATTCAACCAGCCATTGACTATCAAATTGATTTTGATCATTTCTCATGATCAACACAGCACGATTACTGCATTACTAAAGAGTTCCCGCTGCCCCCTTTGCATTCTTGCAGAAAAACTATGAAATACCTACCTTAAGACAACTGCATTATCCTACTTCACTTCCTCATCCTAGTGACCCTGGATCTGCCCTTGCAATATATCTAGCTTGCTCCCCATTCTCATCTTTTTAATTCATCAAGTGTGGATATATCTGAAACCTAAAGAAAATACTAGCCATTCTAAATGACAATCTACTACAGATCAGTGTTGTCAAAGGTGCGCTTAAGCCCTGAAGCGGGGCTCAAAACATGTTGAGCGCTTCGCCTCACTTAGCGGGCGCTTCAGTGTCATCATCAAGACTCTAGGGCATACTTTTCCTTGCCATTGAGTGTAATCCCGAAGAGGCGACACTGAACAATTGGTATTTTACTTGATCGTAATTCTTTTTCAATTTCTTTGTCCATATATTTGTTATTCACTTACAATTATTGGTCTTGGACTACACATACATATTTGTTTTTTCTCCATTTGCGCCTTTCTTCATTAAACTTCACGCTTTATTTGCTCGTTGCACTTAAAGCCCCAACGGACTTTAGAGCTTTTTTGTGCTTTTCCCCTTAGATAACATTGCTGCAGATGCCCAGATTTGTCTGCTTGAAAATGACTCCAACTCGCAGTACAATTTGGGTTAGTCAAGTTTCTATGTGCACAACAAAGGATGGCGGGAAGGAAAACCTTAATCCATTCTTAAATGTTTCTTTCTCCATCTAGGAGGAGATTGTCGAGGTACTAGTCCTCTATAATGAAATATCCCCAAAGCCCTTGCAATATGGTTACATGAGATAAGGTGGACTTGGTTCTCACGAGTAACCTAGAGAATCGGCAAGTAAGACTTTGAAGTTTGAAGTCACTGGTTTAACTATTCATCTTATGACATTCAAATTCTAAGCAAACAGCAGTATCTTTTTTCATATTTTTCCTTTTCTAGTTAATTTTTACTGTGTATCAACATTGTGTAATAAGTCATTCCAATAAGTGGATACATTCTGAGTAAATCTAGAGTATCTTTCAGTCAGATTTGGGAAATTACCAGACCATTATGCCAGATACCAGCAATACTACTTAAATAACTTGAATCAGGCAAGCTAAAGAGCTGCTTATCATGTTTTCCTGGTTGTCGAAACATAAACTGACATCATGAGATTTATTGTTAAAAGAACTTACATTATCAGGAATTGGTTGTGATTTGTAGTATGGAGACACAGTCCCACTCAGAAGACCTGAACAGAAGTCCTGCAGAAACGGATCAACAGTGTGAATTTCAAATCACAATTCAAAGAAGCCTAGAAGAGATAACAAGCAGAGAGATATTGATACTTCTATGCTTGTTGGTGCGGTATCCGACTCCAACAAATACTTCGAGCTGCTGCGGTAGTTGAAAGATATTACCTGTGCAATCATACAATGGAAAAGATTGTCTGAGCAAACTTAATAAATAGCTTGTATGGAGAAGTGAAATATACTTCATGAGAGAACTAACGACGGAGCCTTCTGATTCTTCGAGACCAAACATAGTAAGGAAGGGCTTTGCAAGATTGTCCTCTCTAATATCCACAAATATGAACATTATCTGCAATCAAAAGCCAGCTGTCAATTACACAGATCGCAGAAAGGAAGAGTAATCTGCTTCAGTAGATCCAGATAAGAAAGAAACCTGTGATTTGAACTTTCTTGCAACGTCTTGCAAAGGTTCTACAAGTTTCTTGAAGTCATCAGGCTCAGCAATGATCAATACCTATATGGCATTGAAGCATAGGTAGATCCAACAGTTATCACAAGCATATTAGTGCATGGTTACAGTCTGCTTAAAAAATGCAAGAACTAGATATACATTATACATGTTGGCTAGAGAGATGAGAATTTCCTCACAAAAAATGTTTAATAGACACAAAATCTCTATCCAACAGCAAAATCTAAGTCCAGGATTGGTATTAAACAACTATAAAGGCTCACAATTGCTTCTCCAAAACCCGTGATTTAAATGAACTTCGGTAGTTTCCTCCTACAGTAACGACGACGACGACGACAACGACCCAGTGAATCAAGTGGGATCTGGGGAGGGTAGGGTAATGCGCATGCAGACCTTACCCCTACCTTATGAAGGTAGAGAGGTTGTTTTCGAACTAAAGAAGTTTGACATATATTGGTGAAATTAAACTGTCCCCACAAGAAAAGAGAAGAACAGATTATTGGTGTTACGGCTGACCTTCTGCTTCTCATGGGTAAAATTGCTAACTCCATACCAGCCTAAAGATGAATTAGATGAAATCAACACTTGGATATACAAGTGCCTCCACAAATATCAAAGGACTAACATTGTTTCAACAGTATAGGAGAACCGAGTCATACTCCTAAGATCAAGCCTTTTGTTTTTTTTCACCTTTCTTTCATAAAGAAACACAAGTCTTCGTATTATGAGATACTTATGAAGTGCTCGAGCATATGAATTATAATTACATAGATGTCAAATAATTTTGGGAAACAGAAGATGATATAAAGTAAAAAGAGTCAGACACAACAGTTACCTGAAGTTTGTTTGAGCTGGAGTAAACTCTAGCAGCATTAAGTTCAGTAAGTACTGTAATTAAGGGGAACTTGTTATCATCCAAAAACTGCAAGATTCCTTCTGTACTGAAGGTTCCTTCTGCAAAGCACATCAATGATGCGAATAGTGAGGTTATATTAAGCAATACAATTCTACTGAAAGAGAAGAAATCAAGTTTAGATTCAAACACGACAGCAATTTTCCTAGTCATCAATGAATGATATTTCCATCTATCTTTACAAGCTTTTAGCTATCCAATGAATAAGTAGTTGCAGATTTAATTGCTCCGCTTCAGGCATAGTCAGGAATAACCATCCATTGTGAGAGAATGGTAATGCTTGAGCAAGAAAAGGGTGTAAAAAGCAACTCTAGAATCTAAAAATAGAAAACATACCATATTCAGTGTATTTCTCTGGCTCACTTTTAACAAGACCGAGGAAAAGATTGATTGGCTTAAAATTTGGGAAGAGGTGCTTGGCAATCTCTGCATTGCTAGTTTCCACAAACTGGATTTCATTGTCGATTTTGGCTGCTTTTGTAAATTCATCATAATCAGGTCCCTGTGCGATTATACATGAGGCAATTTGCATGTCAGAAGCAAATTTCACAATTTTTTTTGTTCAGTACCCTGTTTATATTTTGCTGAGATAAGGAAAATTCAACTAAAACAAGAAGAAAAGTAAACACCGCAACTGCTATTACTTATGTTTTATGCATTATAAAGCAGAAGACTATATGTACGAAATGAGTTTAACCAAACCGATAGTGGTTAAATGATTGAACTGGACAAGTGTTAAGTACTATGCTCATGTGCTACCGATAAGAAGATACAAAATAAAGTGTAAGGCATAATTGATTGATTGATAAATTCCCGATGCCAAATGTTGAAAAGGCTTCTTTTAAACCTAATGCTCAGTTCAAGATTTGAAGCCCCTAGAAAACGTACAGTAAATTTTAACTTAGTAGATATGATAAATTCTTGCTTTCAGTTTCGTATGGATAATTAAATTACACAAGTTTCGCGACAATTATTTTAAACGTATCAACTAGATGCCAAAAGAGAAGAAAGAACAAGTAAGAAATTTCAGGAACTAAAATGTTACCTCAAATTTATCAAAAAGACCAACCACAAACATGGAATACTTCTTCAGAAAGTGGTTCGCCTCAGCATCCGAGCTAATTCTAATAACAGGTACCCCTGTCTTCTTCCTTGCCCAGATAACAAGTTCTTCCCTGATTGGCATGCAATTCCACAGATATAAATCAACAAATTTGATGCACATACAAGAATTACAACATATAGCAGCTATATAAGTCTGTCCTCCTAATTTAAGTTCTGTGCACTGAACTTACACACTTACGCAATCTAAGTCATTTATTAGACAATTATATGTAAACCTCTCAATTAGCATTAATTGATAATCTAGTAAAATAGTATAACTAACAGGTTAAAATTTAGAAGAATTAACCTAAATAATTGCTAACCCAGCAGCTTAAACTAAAAATAGCCGTTGATGGATAATATGTGTAAAAACCACATATAATGAACAGTATATAACAAATCCAATTGGCTATTTGCGGAATGATCCATAAATTTACACTGTGAGTATATATAACATAAATAAAATGCTTACGCGGAGAATCCACCAGTATAAGGTTGAGAAGTGCCGTTAACAAACAGAAGCAGGGTGGGGAACCCTTTGATATCAAGAGTTGAAGCAACCTTAGGGTAACGTTCAGCATCAATTTTAGCCATTAAAAGAGGACTTCCCAATTCTTTAAGAGCAGTAGCAGCCTCAGCAAATTTCGGCATTAGCTCAGCACTCCTGACGCACCACGGGGCGTAACCCAAAACCAGTACATACTCATTTCCATCAATTGCCCTTTTAGTATTGTCATTGTTCAGTTCGAGTACTATTCTTTGGGCCTTATTTACAAACTCAGATTCAGCGTTTTGCTGCTGTGAATCTTCTTGTTCATCCAATGCTATGAGTTCTTCTAAAGCTTCCACGTCATCACCATCTTCATCAGATAAATCCAGTTCGGACGATATCGACGGAGCCAAGAAGCTGAGCAAGAGAAGGAGGACTAAGGAGAAAAGGATAAATCTTGAAGTGGGTTTTGGATTATACATGATAAAGTATTTGAGTGTAAAGATCAGTCAGTTCTTGTTGAGATTTCTAGTTTTCTACTGAAAAAGGCTGAAACTTCGATTAGGATTTGAGTGATGAAAATGTGGGGGGAAATGGTGAAGATCCAAAAGTGATGAAGTGAGAGAGAGAATGAAAAAGGAGGTGAGGACACGGGAGAAGTGGGGGGCGCATCGCTGAAACAGTTTGACCGGAGTTTATATATAAGCACAATAGTTAAATTGAACGTCAATCGCGCCACCGTTTAGCGCTATCCCTCGACTAATATTTATTTCTAAGAGATTTTACAGCTTATACTATGGTACCGACATTAGAAAATTAGAAAAATAACACATAAAAAGGTTCTCTTCATAGTTGTCAAAAAAAAAATTTACCTATAAAAACTAGTTTGACTCCCAATTCCATAACTAGGACATCTTCCACTATTTAAGTAAGTGTCTCGACAAATTAGGACATGTAATAATTAGAGGCGGAAATAATTGTAATTGAATGGAGAAGAGTTGAGATTTAAATTTGGAGAATTAGGAAAAGTTAAACCCCGTGAAGAATTAATACTCTATTGTATAAGTTTAAAATTCTTTATTTCCTACTTAAGAATGATTAATAGAGAGAGTCTTCAATCCCATGAAAACTTTTCTCGTCGGTCCTATTAAGTTGAGCTAAATTGAGAGAGATAATGCACACTCCTATACATGCATAACATATATGTTCTTCATTGATTCAACTATCAACTCAAATGATGTAGATTTACAGAGAAGAGGAAGAGGAAGAAGAAGAAGACTAGAGAGAAAAATTGGAAATCTGAACATTCTAGAATCTTGTTGCTAACCGACTAATACAGAGATTCTAATATATATTCTTATACACGTCGTTCTCCTCTATTTTGTCTATTTACAAATTGCCCCCCTCATTTACTTTTGTCCCATATTTAGTCCCTACTGTTGTAATACTCCCCCTCAAGCTCGTACGTGGAAGACATCCTCTACTCCCAGCTTGGATAATAGGGATTGATATTGTGCTGCACTCAATCCTTTTGTCATTAGGTCTGCTAGTTGCATTTTTGTAGGTATGTACTGAGTTGCAATCAACCCGTCCTTGAGCTTTTCCCTAACGAAGTGGCAATCTATTTCAATATGTTTAGTCCACTCGTGGAATATAGGATTTGCAGCTATTTGCATAGCTGCCTTGCTATCGCAATGCAAGTTTACTGGTACCTCCACTTTGTTTCCCAACTCTTCCAACAGTCCAACCATCCAAACAATCTCTGCCACTACAGCTGCCATAATTTTATACTCTGCCTCTGCCGAGCTTCTATTAATTGTTTGTTGCTTTTTGGACTTCCATGATAATAAAGAATCATCAAGCTTCACAAAATACCCTGCCACAGACCTTCTTGTGTTGGGGCCCAGTCTGAATCACAGAAGGCTATGAGTGTTAGTTTATGTCCTCTCCTCAATAATATCCCTACCCAGGAGCTGATTTGATGTATCTTACCATCCTTAGGGCTGCATCTAGGTGAGGTAAATTAGCTTTCTAATAAGCCTTTGATAGGCTCCTACATCTTCAAGCTTGGGATCATATGTTTTTCCAACATGACTGTCATAGTCAACTGTTGTTAGTTTCTGATTCAACTTAATAGGAGTGGCTACTAGCTTGCAACCACTAATCCCTGCATCGGTGATTAACACCAATGCATATTTTTTCTGATTCAACAATACTCCTTTCTTTAATCTCATGACTTCAATTCCCAAAAAATATCTTAGTTCCCCTAGGTCTTTTACCTTGAAGGAGCTATGCAGAGTGTCCTTTGTTTGGTCAATGAGGAACTGGTTACTCCCAGTTAGTAAGAGATCATCAACATGGACAAGGACTATCACAATGTCCCATTCATGCCTCGTGGTAAATAAGGAATGATCATGGACACTCTGAGTGTACCCATCTTGTAGAAGGGCATTTATGAGTTTGATATTCCACTGTCTAGATGCATGTTTCAATCCATAAAGGGATTTCAACAATCTACATACCTTGTACTTCCCATGTTTGTGAATCCCTGAGGAAGATCCATGTAAACCTCTTTAAATAAATCTCTTTATAGGAAGGCATTGTTGACATCCATTTGGAACAAGGGCCAATTCTTGGAAGCAGTAACACTTATCACAGTGACCATTTTGGCCACTGGAGAGAAAGTTTCATGATAATCTAGGCCTTCTTGTTGTGTATAGCCCTTGGCAACCAATCTTGCCTTGAACTAATGGGATGAAGGTCTACTATCTCCCATGTATTATTTTCTTAAAGAGCTTGAATCTCTTGTTTCATTGCATTGATCCAATTCTGATCTTTAACAGCATCCATGACGGATTTTGGCTTAGTGTGAGCTAAGAACACTCCCAGGTAGGATTGATAAGTTGGTGATAGATGATGGTAATCAAGGTGAGAAGACAAAGGGTATTTGCAGCTATTTGATGATTTGGTTTGAACTACATAATTCCTGTGCCAAACAGGAGGACTAGAGTTCCTTTGAGGCCTGGCATATTTAGTAGGTTGAGGTAGTTGTGACTCTATGGCAACAGAAGGTTGAGCTGGTTCAACTGGTTGAATTTCTGGTTCAGTTGGAAGGACATTTGTGGGTGAGACTACAGGACTTGTTGGTTCAATCATTTCATTCACAACTAGGGATGGGCATAATACCGACCGAACCGAAATAACCGGCCGAACCTTGAATTTTAGTTTTTCGATTTCGATATAATCGGTTATTCGGTCAGTGTGCGGTTTTTAAATTTTTAAATTTTGGTATTCGATGCGGTTTACGATTTTGGTGTTTCGATTTTCGGTTAAACCGAAAAATCGAAATTTTGTAATTGTTGAAATTTTGGCATAAATCTCTCTGACCTCAGCCTTGATCATTCTGATCTTTTCTAACAAATTAAGAAGCACGAGATGCAAACCCCTGGCCTTGTCCTCTTCGATCTCAATTTCTAACAAGAAAGAAATCAGATTTTTCCGCTCCATATACGGCTTTGGGGGATCCATGAGAAAAGTTTTTAAGATTGTGATGAGCTCATCTACTAGGACATTGATTTCGTCCTCATGTATGATAATGAATTGACTGCTCGTGTCGCTCAACAACTCTTTCAGAGTGTATAATAAAAAATCAACATACGCTACTGCAAACAAATTTTTGACTGTTTGAGATTTGCAGACGTTTCTGCAATCTTTTTTTTGTTCTTTTTCATGCATTGTGAAGGCTTAAAGTCTAGTGGTATAACTGGTGTTTCGAGAGTCCGGACTGCCAACTAGAAACAGTGAAAGAATTTGCTATAATTAAAGATCCGTAGTCTACATCGGATATAAAAATCTTGAACCGTTAATAACCGATAAACTAAACCGAAAATAACCGAACTGAACCTTGAAAAAACCGCACTGAATCATAAATACTTTGGTTTGATTTGGTTATTAAAATTACAACACCGAAAATTAATAAACCGAACCGTACTTTCATAATAACGGATCGAACCGACCGATGCCCACCCTTATTCACAACCTCTATCTCCTTTGCAAATTGGTGGGATTCTGGCTCAACATCACAAGGATTAGGACTTGGATCAAGGAAGTTATCTTCAAGGTTGTTGTCATGATCTTGTTAACCCTGTGCTGGTACAGAAGATGTAGAACTGCTATCAACATGACCTTCTTGCTGTGTTGATGAAGGAGGAATAAGTGGAGTGTCTGATGACAGAAGTTGAGTATGAGCAGAACTTTGAGTGAACATATCATCTTCATCTCTGCCAATGTCTTTAAATGGGAATATATGTTCCTTGAAGGTAACATCTCTGCTGACAAGAAAACTTTGATTGTCTAAGTCATACAACTTGTACCCTTTGTGAGTATCAGAATAACCAAGAAATACTGTCTTCTTGGATCTAGGAGCAAATTTGTCCCTTATTGGTAGATTGCTTGCATAACTCAAACATCCAAAAATCCTGAGATGATCAATATTGGGTTGCTTCTGATATAACAGCTCATATGGAGTCTTTCCTTGCAAAACTGGTGTAGGCAGTTTATTTATTAAATAGACTGTTGTTTTCACACACTCTCCCCAGAACCTAATAGGGACTCCACTCTGAAATTTAGTGCTCTTGCCATTTCCAAAATGTGCATGTACTTTCTTTTCACAATTCCATTTTGTTGTGGAGTGTAAGCACAACTACTTTGATGTACAATACCAAGTGAGGCCAACAGTTCATTGCATTTAGAATTGAAAAACTTTGAACCATTATTAGATCTTAAAAACTTCACAGTAGCAACAGACTGATTCTTTATTATGGAAGGAAATTTTTTTAACACAGCTATCACTTCACACTTAGAATGTATTAGACATAGACAAGTGTACCTACTAAGATCATCCACAATAGTGACAAAATACTACTTCATATCATATGTAGGCACCATATAGGGCCCCCAAACATCTAGATAAATTAACTGGAAGATGTTGAACTAGTGGTACTTATGGGGAATTATAATCTACATTATTTTGCCAAGGGGCATATATCACAGTCACCAGCTTCACTACTGCTAATTTTATTCTTTATGCTTGGGATTTGCTGAACAGTCCTCATGGTTGCATGTCCCAACTTCAGATGCCAAAGACCAGATTATGTTTCCTTTCTCATCATACCAGCTAACATTGACATTGTTGCTTGCTTATTCAACAAGTACAAGCCTGCTGACTCTTTACCAATCCCCAGTACCTTCCTACTGAAGAGTTCATGAAACAGACAAATATCAGGGTAGAAGTTGACTTACCATCTGAGATCTGTAGTAAGCTTTGACACTGACAGTAGACTGAACTTAAAATCAGGTACATGTAACACATTCTTTACCTACTAATCTGCTAAAATTTCTGCATTTCCAGTATGTTCTATCTTAGCTCTTATTCCAATTAGTAATTGCACTCCACTGTTACTCTGACCCTTCATGCTCTTAACATTACTTAGGACCTCTTTATTATGAGTAATGTGATGTGTAGCTCCTGAATCTATTATCCAATCTACCATTGAAGCACTAGAGAATAGAGAAATTATACCTGTCATGCTGGATGAGCATTGTCCAGCTGGCGATTTGTTTAGTAGTCCCACTAGATGATTATATTGATCCTCAGTTAACACATGTCCATGAAATTAATTCATAGTTGTCCCCAGCTCTTCAGTGCTTGCTGCATTAGCATAGGTCTTTTGTCCTCCACTCTGAAACTTCTTTTTGCTTTTGAAATATGCTGGATAACCAATGATTTTGTAACAATTTTCTTTCAAGTGTCCTTTGTAGCCACAATGTTCACAGATCAACCCAAACTTCTTAGGTGGCTTGAATCCCTGAGTCTTTTCTTCCATCATAGTGAGGGGATCTCTGTTTGTTTCACCAACTCCTAGTGCTCTCTGACTTTCCTCTTGAATTACTATCGCATAGGCCTCGTTTACTGAAACAATTGGTCTCCTCATGAGAACATTGCTCCTAACATTGCTATAGCTCTCATTCAGATCCATAAGAAACTGCAGTAACCTAATTTGCTCTCGAAGTTCAAGTCTAGACTCCTCACAATCAAAGGAAGATTTAGGGGCTAGCACATCTAATTCATTCCACAAATCACTCATTCTAGAATAATAGGTTGTAACTGAATTTGTACCTTATTTTAGAGTAGCTATTTCTGTCCATAAGTGATAGATTCTCGTTAAATTGCATCTATCAAACTTCTCTTTGAAATCACTACATACTTTCTTTGCATTTGACGCAAACACAATTCCCGGCATCAATTCATTCGCAATTGTGCTACCAGTCTACGAGAGCACAATTGCATTATATTTTTCCCACTGTCCTGCGAGTTCTCCTTTGTACATATTTTTGACACTCGTTCCATCCACAAATCCTAGCTTACTTTTTCCCCTCAGAGCTAATTTTACCTCCATGCTCCACAGGGCATAATTTTCTCTAAGCTTTATTGAGACTAATACTAATCGAGGAGCATCTGAAGCTTGAAGAAAGAGTAGATGATTGTGTTCAAGTTGAGTTACCTCATTTCCTGCCATGTCTATCAAGTGTGAGCTTCGTCAAAATTTGATTATCCAGAAATTCTTCTCCAATCGCCGGAATCTTCGTCGGAGCCCTAGTTGTCAGATCGTCGCTCTGCTACCATGTCAAATTGAGCTAAATTAAGAGAGCTAATACACACTCCTATACATGCAAACATGTATGCTTTCATTAATTCAACTATCAACTCAAATGTTGTAGATTTACAGATAAGAGAAAGAGGAAGAGGAAGAAGACTAGAGAGAAGAAATGAAGATTTGAACATTCTAGAAATCTTTTTTCTAACCGACTAATACAGAGATTCTAACATATATTTTTATACACATCTTTCTCCTCTATTTTGTCTATTTACAAATTGCCCCCTCCCACTTACTTCTATCTCATATTTAGTTCCTATTGTTGTAATAAGTCCCTTTCTTTTTTTCTTTTTCAACTTTCTGACGTGGGTAGGACTGTTCATGATTAAGTTTGAATCGGTTTTTGAGTTAAAAGAAATCAAACCAAGAAAGTCGGTTTTTCAGATAGTGGAATCAAACTAAACCAATTAAGTCGATTTTTTATTGATTCGGTTTATGTCGGTTTTTGTTAGGTTTTCAATTTTTTCTTAGACGTACAGTACCAAACACGTATTCCGGTGACTACATTTTCAACGTAATACTATCAAATCAATTGCTCTTTGAGAAATATATCACTTACCAATATATATTGATGATAGTTGAATCAAACAGTGATGGATAATTAAATGACTTAACTAATAATATATCATTTTTAACATGAAACAGATTCTTGTACTTAGCAAAAAAAATTATCAATCAAACTAGAATGTAAAGGCAAAGAACTAGATTATTATAATAGCAAAGAACTAGACTAAAAGTGCAAATGATTAACATGTACCATAAGATTTTAAAAACTTTGTATAAAATTATACATATATATATATGTGTAATAATAAATTTTAAATAACTACTTCTATAATCGGTTTGGTTCGATTTTTTTTCGGTTATGTTTTGATTAAAACCGAAACCAAACCAAATTTGATCGGTTTTTAAAATTCAAAAACAAAACCAAACCAAAAAAGTATTGAATTTTTTGGTCAGATTGATTCGGCTTTCGGTTTGGTTTGATTTTTTGGATTTTTATGAACAACCCTACTTGTGGCCTTGTGGGTATATTACTTCCATTTAGTTGAATAATCATTTGTTGAAATGGGCAACTTATAACTGTATGTTTTATGTTGTTTCCCAGAGAATGTAAAACTAGAAAGAGGACTAATGCAGTCTTCAGCTTTGAGCTTTAGAATTGCTAGATCACTTGTAAGATTTAATCTTCGCATTCTCATAGTAAATGATATCTGGAATAAACCTGATGTATGCTCATTCAAAAATCCAATCAAACTTATGTACACCATTCAGCTTACAGGCAACAACTTTTACAGTAACATCAAAGGATTCAAGAGGAAAAGCTCTCTTATTCGTAGGAAATTACTCTCAAAATTGAACTAATATTTTGCAAGAGATAATTTTACAGAAGGTTGCTGCACACAAACTGAAAACAAAGTAGGCATTCAGTAATTGTGAATTCAGCTGTAAACACAAGAATTCTTCTTGAACTTGATGGGTTTAGTGCTAGTAGAGTCGATGACCAAATCACATGAAATCTGCTTTTTGTTCTTCGTTCTAACTAATTTCCCCACCACATCTCCACGCGACCTGATTTCAAAATCCAATTTTAATGGAACTTTAAAACCGCCATTATTTGATGCGTCAAGACCTGATCCAGCTCCATACAACGGAAACTTTGTTGATTCTATGTTCACTAACACAGTCCGCCTACTCTTCCGGGGTTGATAATATTTTTTTAACTGCAAACCAAAAATGAAATGAAGATTGTGAAGGTATAAAGGCACTGGCTGAATTTTTCCACAAACTTCAAATAAGGTGTGTTTCAAAACGAGGAACCTAAGATCAACTTAAGTGGTGACCTAGCAGTCGATGAAAACCATTGGAGATTAAAGTTCGAATTCAAACATAAACAAAAAACACTATGTGATTTCTCGGAATGTTGGGCAGACTACTCAATGTCTGTGCTGGTAGGAGGTAAGTAGAATAGTTGGGGTGAGCACAAATTGGTCCGAATATTACCGTTACAAAATAAAGGTCAACTTTAGTATTTCTGTTTCTTCATTTTTCAACTCCTAATACAGGAAACTGAGAGTGACATTGGTGACATCTCTAGTCCACAACTTGGTACAGGTACATACAAATGATTTAGCAAAGAGAAGCTAGAACACCAAGAAGGAGAGAGATTGTTACCAAGAAAAGGAAACGAAGAAATATGCCAAGAAATTACCTGAGCAGAGGCAACAGTGATATCTGAGTAGATGAGATTGATGGGGGTGGAGCTAACATGAATGCCATAGAATGTGGCAGGATTGTACACGCTTATTCTCAACGAGCCGTTCACTGTCATCATCTTAGTTACAACTCCAGAGAAGTCTGAACCTTCACCGATGTAGAAGTTATTCACACCTAAACTCTGAAAAAAAGAAAAACATACAAATATAAAATTAGTCAACTTTCTTGAACTGAACTCAGAATAGTTGATTTTTTCCATTGAAACATACTAATTGGGGACTTGCTGTTGAATATAACCATGTCATTGGCACAAACTAAAAAGTAAATAGATCGGCATACTTGATGGAGGGTGGAATAAAACCACTATAAAATATTAAATTGATAATTCCAGGATTAATATACGTACAAAATAGTAATCAATAAGAAATAATACTAGAATAATTAATCACAATATAACTAATCTTAGCATAAATTGTGCTCAACAAGAGTAAAGAAACATACCCTGACAGTAATTTCTGCTTTGTACGGACGTCCAGCGAGCCAAATGATAAGGCAAAAGATAGAAAACAGAACAATGAATCCCAATAGAGCTAACAACGCTTGACACCGCCGAGTTACTCCCTTATCCTCATCATATTCGTCATACTTACCTTCTTCCATAATCACATTACATTCCGGCCACCCTTTATCATTCCTTTTCCGGCCATTTTTCCGGCCGGAAGAAGACCTAAATATGCCGGAAAATCGACTAGCAGAAGAATTCCGAGAGTGGCGTCCAAATGAAGGGTGTGAGGGAGACTCCATTGGACTATTGAAACTGGGTGTCGGTTGCAGAGATGTTGATTTGTCCCCATCGTGTGAATCTCTTGACGGACTCTGTACGTAGTAAACTGGCATTTTTGGTGACCTTGACGGTGAAGATGGAGCTAAACTGGTTATATCTGACTCTGATTTTGTGTGCAACATTTTTCAACAAAATTAAACCTGGTATAATTCTAGTAGTAGAATTCTGAACAAGACTTTACTCAATTAATTTTGAATAAGCTCGTGAAAATTGGAATTCTTTTCATATGCAAAAAAAACCACATGAATTGTGTGATGTATAGAGTGTTTTGTACTTTTGTATGATTTGCATGGGAAATTTTTAATCGGCAGAGTAAGGATATGCTTTGTAGAGAAGCAGAGAAGCAGCAGAGTAAGTAGAGTAAAGGAAGACAGAGACAAGTAGACGGAGGTTTGGAAGGTGTCCCGACACCGAACCTGATTCCGAGCCTAAGCAATATGGTTGGTTCGGAAATAAGTGTCGGCAGCCTCTTGTCACTGTCGAACCCAATGGAACTACTTTTGGTAATAATAAATTAAATGGATCTTTACATCAATAATCGATCATATTTATTCTTTACTTTTTCTAAATATATATATAAATTATTTATTGATTATATATAATTATACATACATAATAAATAAATTATGTATATGTTATACTTCTATCAGTTATTTTTTATTTTTGTTTAAATAATTGGGTGAGCTCTTTTGCTGGAAAAAAAAAATTGTTGTGGTGTTGAACCAACTTATGAAGAAATGAAATGATTTTCTATCTAATCGGCTACTCCTAATTGAAATCATTAGAAAAAAATCTTATAAGAATTTTATAATTTTATATACTAATCGTATGTAAAAACATAGCTAAAATTATTATATAGGGGTGTACAAAGGAAACCGACAAACTATACCAAATCGATAATCCGAGAAAAAAAAAGCCGATTATGGTTTGGTTTGATGTTAGGAAAAAAAAAACAACCATAATTGTTTTGATTTGGTTTTGACTAAAAAAAAGTCAAAACGAAACCAAACCAACCCACATTATATGTATACAAGTTTTAAAAATATTTTATACATAAAAATAATTATTGTAATGTAATTTATAAATATAATGCAAGCTCTTTAATAGTTCTCTCTTTTAATATATTAACTCAAGTTTGGACTTAGAACTTTTGTCAAATAGTATATTTTATAGTCCATAAAAGTTAGTACCTCAAATAAAGCCAAAGCAAAATTAAAAAAAAATACTAATGCTAACAAAAACAAAATTCAATTCAATACTAAAAATGACAATAGTATTGGATTTTTTTATAGTTTCGCATTGATTTAGATTGTGAAAATGCATAACTCACTTTTAATATTATTTAGTCATGTAATTAATATTTAGTACTTCTAATTTATGTTTATTTTTATTATGGCTTATTAATTAGCAATATTTATCTTATGCGTTTTGTTGAGTATTTTATTATAATTATGACTCATCTTACATTATTTTGTATTATTTTTTTTGGGTAACATCTTATATAGTTTTGTTCTATTAGGACCTATGGAATATTAGAGCACAAATTATAAATTTATGCTATGAAGATTTTTCCGGGAAAAAAAAGTCGAAAAAATCGTGATTGAAAAACCCAACTTTTGTTGGTTGAGTTTTGTTTATAAATTTAAAAATCCAAGACAATTAGTTTGGTTTGATAAGTGAAAAATTCGAATCAACCCGACCTATGTACATCCCTAATATAACACCATTTTATTAATAATCAGTACGTATACGGCTCCTTTATACTTTTAAATTTTAAATAAACTACCTAATTTAAATTCTTCAATTGATTATACTTGTTCGCTAACACTGCCCCGTTTTGATACTTTCTCTCTTCCTCTTTTTCTTTTTTCAAGTTACGAAAGCAAGTAAATGCCAAAGTGCCAACTACTTTACGACTGTCATCAGATTTTATTGGTAGTTGCATTGTTTAAAACGTTTCAATTCACGTATACTAAGATATAATACTGTCTCAATCCACTAAGATTAAGTCCATCAACACTACAAATCCTCATTTAGTTACACCAAGCAGTGTAAAATTTATACTATCTTATGGCATAACAAAATATTGAAAAGTTGTGTTTTACTATAGTAGATAAAGACCAAAGAATAGAATTGCGCATTAATGAAGTATCATCACATCATCATACACAGTCAATATATCACTATCAACATATGAATGTATGTATCGTTTCCAAATTATTATTACATGTAAATTAATATATTTGAGCCTATAAATGCACTATTTTCTCCTCATCAACTATTGATCTATATAGGTACAAATATTGCAAATGTAGGCGTTTCCATATTATGGATCCTAATTTTTTTTTTTTTTAAATAAAACCAGTCCATTATGAGAAATCAAATTTTAGAAGCTGTTGCTTAACTTGAGGAGTGGAATTATAATTCCAGAAATAAAATCTTCCTAAGATTTATAAGGACAAAGACTAATGTCACATACTTTCTTTTGCCGATATGGGAGAGAGAAGTGGACAATATAACAGCGAGAAAGCAGCTGGGTGATGGAAAAGGTGGGTCATTTATTATTATTGAACTGGAGTTGGAGGGATGCAATCCAAATATGACATTGCTACGAGCCACTTCTATTATTAGGCTTCTCATTTGTTGTTCGGTATTTATACTTGAGCTTGATTAAATGTCTGGAAGTCTCGTATTGGGGACTAAATATTTTTTAATAAAGATAATTTTATTCTCAGAACTTAAATCCGAGTCTGATTAAAAATGAAAGAGTATTTATCACTATATCATAACTAAACGCCATGTCCACTTATTAAATCGCATGTAGCCGAATTATATTACACTTCATATTGTGTCAAGGGGCGGATTTAGGGGGGTGCAAAAAATTACATTGTATATATAAGGCAAAATATGTTTTTTACCTCTATATATTAAGTTTTGAACACCCCTTGACACAATCCAAAAGTGTAGTTTAGTGGTCAAGGGGGTAAAAAATCTACATAAGGTCATGTCGAGTTTGAAAAGATGTCGAGGTGGTCTGCGTACAGACTACCCTTCCCAGATCCCAACTGACTAGTTTTTTGTTGTTGTTGTTCTTACTGAAAAACGAGTTGGATAATAATTTTTTTAAAAATTGATCAAATATGGATAAGAACCATATTATCAATTTAGAAAATGGATAATCAATGGGTCTAACTTTTACATTTATAAAGCCTTAAATTTAGGGGTTCCTCAAGTTAGAGAGACTAAAAATTCTCCAAAAATGATCATGTGCAAGAAGACTAAAAATTCTCCCAAAATGATCATGTGCGTTATGGATAATATGATTACCCATATAATCTAATTTTTTATCCGTATTAAATATAGATCGGATCGGATAATTTATCTATTTTTTATTACTCGTTTTCGACCCGAACCACCGTTTGCCACTCCTATAATCCTGCCTATGGTATCTCGACTAGTAAAACAAATCGGCTTGGGGTCTTAGCGGACACATATGACCTCAAAACAACGTCAATCTTTTTCTTTTCTTTTGGTAGTTTAGATTTGTTATTTCTCACTAATTTTCTGTTTTGGTCATTTGGGCTCAGAAATACGAGATAGATATCCCTGTAAGGTTAAAATATCATGATATAGCCAGTTTTTATACTGATTAACGAAAAATAGCCACTATCTTGCTGCAACAGGAACCGGTCCAGTATAATATACGGGAGTTCTGGTGTATTTGTGTACGAACTCCAACATATTATGCTGGACCGGTATACTTTGCTAACTCCTGTAAAATTTGCGGGAGACTGGAGCACCAGTGCTCCAAACTCTAGTATATTATACTGGACAATTATACTTGCTGGAACTCCCGTAAAATAACGGGCGTATTTTTCCGGATTTTGAACAGTTTTTTCTCTCAGATTTAAAGTGGCTAAATTTCGATGACTTTTGAAACTTGGCTATTTTTCAACGGCCAGTGGTAAATCTGGCTATTTTTGAATTTCTCCCCCTGTAAGGGGTCTGGTTGTTGCAGAGTGTCTGGGCTGGGGTCCGGTTTCCAGTCCATCGTCCAAAAGAAAGATTTTCTATTACTCTAGTATTTAAGGTTTGAATCATTTATCATTTGATTAAATTTTTCGTAAAGGATAAACATTGTGAGTTCTAATATTTTTGAACAAAAAGATAAGAATAAGTCAGTCAGAAACTATCTTTTGCGAATTCAGAAGCCGTTACATATGAATGTCTAATAAATAATACACACACGAAAACAGAACAAGAAAAGTATGAAATTGCTGCAGTCTACTTCTACATAACGAAAAATGAAGCAGATTTGGGGGGGGTGTGTGTGTGTGTGGGGAGGGGGGGGGTCAAAGAAAATTTTGGCAGCAATAATTTGATAATTGTAATAAAGAAAAAGAGATCATGTAAAGCACGAATTATAGTTTAGGTCTCGTAAGCTCTATCCTCAACATCATTATCCACTAGGGCATGACGAAGAGAGAGAAGGTTAGGAAATAGAATAAGGTTAAAATGTGCTTTAGGTGAGTAGGAACAAGACACAATCGTATGTGTCAGCATAAGATGTATACAGAATATGTGACCTTTACACTTTAGCAGAAAAAAGGAATTGTGACTAAGAGATTTTCTATACAAATCTTTTAAGTGTTCTACTCACTCCTTTTATGTTCTTACTGAGAAAAAACAGGGGAAGGTTCCTTGCTTCATTTCTTGATTTTAAACACCAAAGCTTGTAGTATATATTACAGAGTTTGCTTCCACTAGCTAAATTGGGATCTTCTACTTCAGAGCAATAGATAGATAGATATAGAGAGAGAGTTGACAATATGTTGGAAGGAAAAGCTGTGATTGAAGATACAGATATGCCATTGAAGATGCAGATCCATGCCATGCGTTGGGCTTCTCAAGCTCTGGATCTTTATGATGTTTTAGACTGCAGATCCATTGCTGCTCACATAAAGAAGGTAATATTCAAATCATTTTTTATCCTCAAAAGACTGGCATTTTCTCCGATTTACGACTTCCTCTAAAGCCGGTCAGGAAAAGTGCATTTTCATTTTCTTAATTATACTATTATGTTTCAACACGTCCCTCGTGTGTGATCTTAGTATTTTGTATGGGTCCAAACACGTGAAGATATTTTTTACTTATTGAAAATCGGTGCAATTTGAACCTAGGCCAGATCCCAGCTTGCTCTAATGAATTATATGATCATCTCATATAAAAGCTTAAAATGTTATAGAGCACACTTAATTACTCAATGATGTTATGTCTTACCTTTACATTCTTTCTTCTAGCTCAGATTATATGTTTTATTTTTTTAAAGTTAAGCCATCATCAAGGCAGAATGCCGTTGATGTGGGGGTTTGGCTTGACCCCTACCTTGTCCATTACAACAGTTGCAGAGTACAAAGAGAGGAGGGGGGCATAGACCTGACCTCCAAAGCATTACTTACCCTGTTACATATAATTTTCAAAAGATTATATGTTCGTAACAGCTTTGTAATATATGCAGGAACTTGACAAGAAATATGGGGGTGGATGGCAGTGCGTGGTGGGGTCAAAATTCGGCTGTTTCTTCACACATACTAAAGGAACGTTTATCTATTTCACATTGGAGACTCTAAACTTCCTCATCTTTAAAGGAGCCACTTCTCCTTGATGTTGAATTGTTCAAGAAAGGTGGAAGATTGAGATGAAAATGGGACCTGTAATTATTCTTAGTTAGGTCATTCTCAATCTCTATCTCGGTCCAAGATCCCTCCCCTTCTTTTGGCTTCGGTTTATTTTATCACTTTCCATGAGCAAATATCTAGAGAGAAAAGAAAACTGAAAAAGATAGACGATAATGTAAATATTGGCATGTGCCATCTGCTTTCACCTTTTTTCTTCTAGCTGCTAAGAAGTAAGAACCCTGTATCTTCAAATGGAAATGCTTTTAAGTTCCTTGTATATCAATGATTAAATTAGTAATGTGTGGAGTTTTCAATATTTAGCCTCTATCTGTCATAGGAGCAGTTCACAGAAGCAAGGATATAGCAGATAGTTGATTGAATACTCAAAAGATGAGAAATTGGTCCTTACATTGAGCTGAAAGTTGCCTGTGTTTCAATCACTGTATCTTGGGTCTCAAACTTCAATAGTTGGCGTGCTTGACTACATACTCGTACTACAAACATTCACAAGAGAGCTGAAGTGAACCATCCTCGTGGCCAATCGGGCATAATCCAAATTCTTTAACATGTTTGGGGGCTTATGAAGTGACGGGAAGTGTATGCTTCATTGAGAGGGGATCCAGACATTCTTTCTGAGAATCTGAAAACAGACATGTACTAGACCTTAAAATTTGACATTAGTTTGAACCTATAGATATGTTACATCTTGATTTACATGCAAAGGCGAAGTCAGGATTTGAAACTTGTAGGTTCAGAATTCTAGTTCTTTTAAGTTACTGGGTTCTAACTTAATAATTTGTGCATATTTAATAATTTCTTAAGACAAATATAAGGTTTGGACCAAAGCTACTGGGTTCGGACGAACCCGTAGCCGAAGTATTGGCTCCGCCCCTGTTTACATGTTAGCTCAGTGGTGCTCAATTTCTCTATTGTTGAGCGAACTTACCTCATAATCTGCAATGCAACTACATACTATCTTCCATTAATAGCTCACGCACAGAATCTATAAGCAGAGGCGGTAAGGAAAAGACATTTCCATATTGTAAATAGTTTTGTTCAGCTTTTTGACTATATTAGCACCCTATGAAGTTTATAGAAGGTCCATTGTTTTCATGAACAAACTTTTTTCGCTATAGCTTGTAATTTTAGCATCTACTGGATGCAATTGTTAATGAAATTTCATTTAACCTAATAAAAAACAAGAACTTAAAAAGCATTTCCAAGTTCCAACTACAACTTATGCTTTTCAGATGCTTAAATTTAGAAAGAGACCAATCCTTGCTACATAGATAACATGTTATTGAGCACCAATGCAGTATCCTGAATATAGAAGTGGAAGAATGCATGACAAAAAATGTCCAAGATTACCATTGGCGGATCTACATACACACTTATTATTTTTTATCATATTTAGTAATTTACATAAGTAATTATCCAAATATTTAGATAAATATTGAGTGAGCACCCACAACAAAACTCTTTTTTTCTCTTCTTTTGAAATTTTAATCGGCAAATATCCATGACTTTAAAATCTTGGATCCGCCACTGAAGATTACCGTACCTTTTACCAGAAACTGTCAAATAACAGGGGTCAGTAATGGCTTATCGGAAAAGTGTGCCTCCAAGTTTGCAACCACGAGGTCAGCCATGTCTTTACGAGTCTCCAAAGTGCTAGCTGCCACATGAGGTGATAGGACAACATTATCAAGTCCAGCTAGTAGCACGGGCGCTTCAGGTTCATATTCAAGCACATCAAGCCCTGCTCCCCCTAATCTGCCTTCTACGAGAGCAGACACCAGCTCAGGTTCATCAATATGAGAACCCCTCGCAATGTTGATAATAACTCCATGTGGACCCATGGCATCTATGACTTCACGGTTGATAATGTGGAGAGTTTCATCTGTTAAGGCACAAGCAACAACGAGGATCTGACAGTTGGAGGCCAAGTCGCTAACATGTGGATAATAGGTGTACGTTGACTCTGGTTTTTGTGAACGTGAAGTATAACTGATTGAACATCCAAAAGCTTCAGCTCTCTTGGCAATTGCTGAACCAATTCTTCCTAAACCTACAATACCTACTGATTTGCCGCTAAACTGAAAGAAATATGAAGAGCAAACCAAGATAAGCTCTTTGGATAAACAAAACTTAAGAAAGGGAAAAGTCAAAGGGTAATATGGTTAGATTTGGATCTGGACCAGCTTAAGTACTCCAAAAGAAGAATATGTTCAAACTACACAAGTTCATCGCGAAAAGCAGGCAATATGCTTGACTCAATTGCATCAGACCAGCTTCAAGTAACGCATTTGATGAACACGTAATCAGAGGCGGATGTAGCCTGTACTCTATGGGTTCAACTAAACCTAGTATTCTAAACACGGAACATAAATGTATATGTGAAAAAGTACTAAAGTTTCAATATACCATAATTTCAAAAGTATTGGGGAGAGGTAGTTAGGCAGCACGTGTCATTGCTCTAGCTTATTGAGGATCTATGTTGCTCAGACTCTCCGAAATATCGCCGGGTACGTGTCGGATTCTCCAAAAGTAGTGCATTTTTGGAGAATCCGACACGGGTGCGGCAACATTTGGAGAGTCCGCGCAACATAGCCGAGGATATGACCTATGATAGAAAGGTGTGGAGGTCGAGGATTACGGTTGTAGGTTGGCAGATAGTAGCGTGTGCCTCCTAGGTTTACCAGTAGTACAAAGACTATTTTTTATTATCTTATTCATGGTTTTTTACTATTACATGTTGTGTCATTTGCGCCTGTTACCATAATACATTGTTAATATTGTTTGCTACATGTTGCTTTATCTCCATTGTTCCTTAAGACGAGGGTTTGTCGGAAACAATCTCTCTATCTCTATGAGGCAGGGGTAAGGTCTGCGTACACACTACCCTCCCCAGACCCCATTTATGGGAATCCACTGGTTTTTTATTTGTTGTGTAATTTCAATAGTATAACGAGTTCAGCCTAAAAATCTTAACTATTAAACCAATCAAGTTTAAACCCCCACCATGGTTCTTTTGTTTAAAAAAAAAAACAATCAAGTTTAAATTTTGAATTCAGCATGTGAACACGTTTTAGAAGCATTAACCCAAGAATCTTGAACAAAAGCCAAAATTTACTCCTATTATTTACAGCTAATTTTGCCTCTGACAGCATTAAGTTAATGAATGAAAGGAAAAAAGCACGTTTGACTCTGTTTCTAACTAAATCCAACTAAAGATGCGCACTGTTAAGCAAAAGCGACGAACTTTAAAGGCTAAAAGATGTATACATTGGGCAAAAGTAGATATAACAGTTGTACAAGAATAATACCTTAGTGGTCAATTTGAAATCCGTTTCCTTCCAAATCCCATTCCTAACGAATCGATCAGCTTCACAAATTCTCCTCAATGTGGCGAGTGTGAGTAAAATGGCCATGTCAGCAACGTCATCGGTGAGAGCATCGGGAGTGGAAGTGACCCTAATCCCTCTCTCTTTACACTTCACCAAATCAATCTTGTCAAGCCCTGAACTGTGACTAGATACAATTTCCAATCTGGGCAGTGAGTCAATCAACGCCGAATTAGCTCCCTGAACTCCATTCCCGACCACTGCTCTAATGGAGTCGGAGTGTTGTTTGAGAGATTCAGAGGGAAGTTCCCAGTATCTGAAGAGAGTGAAACGTTTGGTCAGCTCATGCTGGAGGTAATTAGACAGCGGACGCATCAATAATACCCCGATCCCCTTCATTTCTGCTTTACTAGGACAGAAGGAGCTCTTTTTTGCTCATTCGCACTTCAGTACGCAACTCTTTGTTGATTACTGACTGTGTTTTACTTTTCCTTGAGACATTGAAACCTATTGGTCCAACTAATTCCCAATCGCCCACCAAAGAGGTAATATACTTCCTGCCAAAATGTTTTCATTTCCAATACTCAAATCCCCTTTGTAATTTTATACATGTTCTCGTATGGGTGGGCATCGCTCGCTTCGGTTCGGTTTTGAATATTATCGGTTTTGCCTATCGGTTATCGATTTACAAATATCATAACCTGATAATCAAACCGATAAGATATTGGTTATCGGGTAATCCGTTATCGATCATTATCGGTTCGGTTATCGGTTTACCCTATAAGATAAAACAACTAAAACAATTTTGCAATATATAAAACTGTCGAGTTCTCAATTATCTTGAGCCAGAAGTCAAGAAATAGATCAGATTTCCGTTGTCTTTGACAACTTTCCGATGCATAAATATAGGAATACAAAGATGGAATGGAATATGATTGTATTGTTAATAAAATGTGGTCTTGTTTCCTTAAGAACAGTTAAACAGAAGTTTACTGCTTAGGATTCTTAATATTCCAAAAAGAGAAACACTTGTTAAAATTATAAGTGGATAATGCAACAACACCAAATTTATACATTTCTTGTCAAAGCCCATTTCATTTCTCGTAAAA